>CAKNWU010145521.1:0-14499 GCA_932072015.1 Andricus quercustozae | reverse complement strand
GTTTTGTCGAATAATGCGGGAGATTTGCGCTAGTGGAGCGGACAGTTTGCGGGAGCGTCATTTTGCCACTTGACTGGCTAATACTGATTAACGTTCTTTAATGAATAGTTAAAGTCGAAATATGATTACATATTATACTTTTTTATGCATTAACGATTAATTTGAGATTAAACACGCCTATGTTATTATTTTTTTAAAGATTTAACATCACTCTGTTTGCATGTTATTTTTTTTTATTAAAAATTGATTTTGCCAATTATAACAATAGAATTTATGAAACAGAAAGGTAAAAACGTTGGTATTTTTTCAAGTCATTTGGAGTTTAACAAAAGCACTACTTTATTTTTTTTTGTATTTTAAAGTAGAAATTTAAGATATTGCGGTTTCTAATGTCAACGTTTGGTAAATAGAATACACTTGTCGGGATATTTAAAAAATCGAAAGTGCGTACCTTCTATTATCACTTTGACTACTACATGTTTTTAAATTTTCTGATATTTGAATTTATAATAAGTAATGAGTAATAAATAAGTTAGTCATAAGACTCATATAAACTCATATGATCAGCAGACAATCGATTTTATAATTCACCGCTAAGAAATAGATGCATGTGTGTTTGTATATTCATGTATGGAGGTTTGTATATTCAGGTATGTATACATTTTATAATTCGGAAAGGCATTAGCATGGAAAGGCTTCCTTTCGGGTACCTCATGACATGTACATCTTAGGGTTTAGCTGAATCAGAATAAAATAAGAAAATTCTTTACTCTGAGAGCTATGGAAAAATAGTGAATGTTATTATTGTTTCTTAATCTGCCTAAGAAGCCCAATTTTTACAATTTTTTCAGAATTTTTGTTTGAGATAATATAGGAAAAATGTAATCTCTTATCTTCATCATAATGATGTGATATTTTCAAATTATTCGGAAGTACATTTTAAACATTACAAAGCTTTTCTATGCTGAAAAAAATTATGTGCATAGATTCTGGTTACCGGCAGGGGTCGTTTGAACCCTATAGCGTTTTGGCTGGTATTTAATTACTCATTTCCACTTCTGCGTAGCAGGTCTGCTTTATATCGCTTCTATAACGTGTGTGTGATATTTCTAATCCTCAACACTGTTACTGCTCTTCTATTAAACAGGAAATAGATGATATACTGCCTGCTGGAGTTTGCTTTCATGGTCGGTTCTTCTTGTACTCTTCTTCAAAATATTTTCGGACTATCAGTTCTCCTATCGGTGTATAACGTTCTACGTTTATAGTAAAGCGCTAGGAATAACCACATTTCGACTGTCCCACGGAATAAGCCACTAACCAATTTTTCCGAAAACAGAGCGTATAAACTGTATTATGCTTCGCTAGCGTGTCGTATATCCATTTAAAAATACACAGAGATACGACACTCTAGCGAAGTAAAATATAGTTGATACACTCTGTATACGGGAAACTTTGTTAGTGATTTATTTTTCGAGTCAGTCGATTTGCAGTAAGTTGAAATGTACGGCGTGTACTCGGATCGGGGAGTACAGCGGCGAAGTCGATAGGACTACGCTGGGGTAGGCATTTTCACTGATTTGTTGTATTTTTTCAGAATTCACTACTCTTCTTGACTTATATTAACGATGTAGTATGAATATAGCATACTTTTATCATTAAATTTTGACGGTAGAAACTGTTTAAAATCATTATCTGACACCCAACGCAGGTAGGGGTCAATTGACCCCTCGTGGTAACCAAAGATGGCCGAAAATCCCGGTACTTTTAGTGTTAAACTACAAATTACTTAAAAATCGACCTATCTTTTTACATTTCGGTTCCATATATTCTATTGTTATAATTGGCAAAATAAAAGATTAATAGGAACAAAGCAAAATACAAAAAGAGTGAAGTTAAATCTTCGAAAAAATAGTAACATAGTCGTGTTTTATATCAAATTATTCAGTAATGGACAAAAAAGCATAATATGTAATAATATTTCGCCTTTAACTATTCATTAAAGAACGCTAATTATCCTTAGCGCATCAGAGTGGCAAAAGAACGCTCACGCAAGATGTCCGCTCTGCTAGCGCACGTATGTCGCATTCCTTCGAAAAATCGAGACGAGAAACGAGAACAGATATCACGAGACGAGGCAAAACGAGACCTGGAATACCGAGAGAGTAGGTATGTCTCGTCTCGACCCGTCTCGTTCCTCGGGATTTCCCGCTCGACGGCAACACTGCGATGACGTCATAATTTTTGACGACATAAATATCACAGAAAAAACTAAAGTTAAATTTTTTTGTGTGTAAAATTTTCTGCTGATAAAGTTTACATGCTATTCCGCGAAAGATGATGCTACGATGGAATAAAAGCTGTCGTCTGCTACGCCCTTAGCAGCAATGAGAAACCGACAAAGTATGAGTGGATTCAAGCTATGATTCAGGACACCAGATTTGAAACAAGTATTCGCTTACTTAATTATTAATTTAAAAATAATAGGAGTTAGAAAATACAAAAGTTAAAATGTGTTGCAGGTACATTTTGGAACGGTTAAAAATTGAATGTATTTCGGTGAAAGTTTAAGCGAGGTTAGGAGAATAATTCTGATTTAATCTACTTTTTCACACCGCAGTGAGCTAATTTGGGTATTAATCTCCTCTGAAATGGATTACACCATTGCAAAAGAACTACAAGTTATTTTATACCGCTAAGCAAAAAGCAACTGACAGCCGGGAATCGCTATTCTGCTCAAATTTAATGAACTTAAAAGACGGTAGATAGCGCTGGCGTCGTAATTCTCGTTACTTTTCGAATAAAAATGGAGCGATAATGAAGCGAAAGATTATCCAGGAAAGTTTAAAACTGGGAAATTATCTTCGATTCGCGAAAAGTTTAACCGGCAAGGTTATTTTTTGTTGCAGCGAATCTTTCACCTGGAATCGATGTAACCTTTATCTTTCGTTTTTTCTGTGATACAAATGGCCATTCTATGAACATAAGATGGAAAGAGGGACTTTATGTTTGCTCTACGGGCCTGTGAAATGTCCGTATTCATGCATATATTGTATAAAATATAATAAAAATAATAGATATATTATATTAGTATATTGACCAATCGAATTGAAGATCACCGCCAGAGTGAAAACGACAGTAGAGACCATCCTCATTTTCGCCATGTAGAGGAAAAAGTGATTAATGCTTCAGTGAATAAGTGGGTCAACAAATGGAACTATAGAATATTCTATTGCATCATCACAGTACAAATATATAAGTAAATAGTCGTTATCTCACATATATGTGAGATGACGACGTTATTAGTTTCAGGATTGTCCTTCGGAGATATAACTATTAAATTGTCATATCAAATGAAAAGCATTGGTTTGAATTGGTTATAAACTATGGATGTAACATAAAAAATTGTTAAACGGGAAAGTTCTTTGAATTATTCAAAACTACAGAGAGAAGTCAATGTGAAATAAAGAACAAACAACAACATGATAAAATGCGTGTGGTTTATTTTGAACTCTGCAAATTACATTTAATATTCTTATCTATTTGAACACATAAGATTTAAAAACATTCGTACCTTAGTTTACGATTAAAATAAAACGACTACATAGACTTCATTTTAGTCAAAACTCTGTTCAAACAAGAAATGCTGATTTTTTTTAAAGAAAACTACTCTCAGTATCTAAACATAACGAAAAGGAAAATCTTTGGTTCACTCCAAGTTCACTTATATCAATGGAATTTAAAAAATTTTTTAAATCTATTTGAATTCTTTTGAATTAACTTAAATTATTCTGAAGTCATATGAATCCAATTTTTTTAAACTCTTTTAAATTAAAAACAAGGAACATTTACATTACAAATGCATGTGTGTCTCGGGGGTTTTTGGGGTCCCTGATTATGAACATGCAGTCGCAACAATCTCTTACAAAATTAGGTGCTTGATTATTGTAAGTCCGCATGTATCTCCCAAAATGGGGTGCTGAATTATTGTGAGTTCTTTGCCTCCCACAAAATAGGCTGCTGGATTATTATGAGTCCCCTTGATTCTCTCATAGTGCTCACGAGCGCACGGCTGCTTGAAATCAATTTTTTCTTCTGCAAGTGAAAACGGGCAAAGTGGGGCACATCAAGCTTTAAGTATACATCATAGTGAATAAAATGATACCTCATTTTTCTCATTTGGGTGTGAAGTTTCGCAATGGAGAGAATCGAAAGCGCGCACTTGTGAAAAGTATCAATTTAAGACTAGATGCATTATGCATACTATATACTTCTGTATAATGTTTTGCAGATATTGCAGTCATTTCGTAACCTCTTAAGAAACATGAAACCAAAAATGTATTTAAACAAATTTATATTGAGAAATAATTTGAAAATATATTGCCTTTTGCATTGTATCGCACATTATTGATTTTACATGATTTCCCATAATCATCACAATACGGATTGATATTAACAATGCATGTATATTTAAGAATCGGGTTTTAAGTTCTTTGGCGCCGGTCTCTTCTGGCAGTAAGGACCAGAAAAATTTTAAATTGAATCAAGCTCATCAGTAAGACGTCCCAGCGAGCTCCAAGTCTCCGGAGCTTCCACGAACTTGGAAGGTCTGGTGAACTCCACAGGTTGTTTCGAACCCGAAACCAAATAGAAGATTCCCCATTAGTCATGCTGATTGCCACGGTATTTCCCAATACGAAGCCATCCATGCTGGTGGATCCAGGATCAGGGGTCAATATGATAAAACTACAAGCGTTACAAGAATAACTCGTGACTCCACCGAACAAACTTACTACAATAATGGAATAACCGAGCACGGAGTGAAGAACCTAGGCGCACTCGAAATTTTGGTTCAAGGGGCCCGGCGGAATTCTACGTGGTGAAATAATTTCTTTATCTCCACAGATAGAATTCTGGACTGACACTTTCTCCGACAGGAAAAAGTAAAATGTCCTCTAACACAATAATATTGTCTAGTAGGACGACACAAGGACATGACAAAAACGAATAAGCACGTCCGAGAACGATTCACATGGCCCGGCCTGCGGGACCAAATAAACAACTACATACGAAATTTTCGTAGTTGGCTGAAGAGTAAACTCATCAGAGCTTGTACGTACGATCTAATGTTGATTACCGATACAAAAGGCGTATTTGACAAAATTTCACTTGACACTGTATAAAAACTCCCTACAAGCCTGAGTTGGAGCGAGCATAAACTAACTATGCAGGACAACTTCAGCAACAGTTGATATCGTCCTCAAACGAATGGATCCCTGGAGGATATATTTTTATAGGAGATATAGTTTTAACAAATTATATAAAATATTTCGTGAACGGTTATGACGACTAGGATAGACTGCTCCCATTTTTCATGTTTGCGTACAACACGATGGTTCATGAAGTGACGGAGTTTACTCCCTTCCAATTAGTTTTTGGAAGAACCGCATGGATACCCACCTCGTTTCCATCTGAAGACTCCCTAGAAAGCTTTTGGATCTGCTCGCATCACGAAATCGTCCGATTAAACGAGATTCAAAAAATCACCACAAAGAATCATCCCAACGACTGAAGATCAATTCTTGGGATGTAAGTACCTTTAACATTATCATATTTGCAAGGGAGATCTTATCATCGACGAGACACCGTTTAGTAAAACTTGCGAAAGTGAGCTGCTGCATCACCCAAAAAAAGACACATTTATGATCTGTGATATCCAAAATGGATACGAAAGTCTACCGTCAACGAAAATGTGGCATTTTTAAGGGAGATCGAGAAGAAATTTAAGGAATACAGTGAACACATGGCATTCGGAAAAAATCATTGAAGATCTCTCTCATGCCTCACTCCTCATTTCTCTCACAAGATCTAATTGAGGATCTCATATTTGATTAGGTTTATTAACAAACCTGGGATTAACTGCCTATTTTTTTCTCTTTCAAATTTCAATAGTAATATTATCCTGTGTCGCTTGTATTAAAAATAAGATATCTAAGAGGTACATTATTAGTGACGTCAAACGAACTACTCTAAATTTCGAAGAAGCTAACCTCGGACAAGACAATGAATATTGTAATATGTAAACGAATGTGTAAATCAGTAGACTTACGGTTTTGAAGTAACTTATTTAAAACGTCGACTCAATGTTCAAAAAACAAAATGGCGGACCGGAAGTGCCTATTTACGTTACTAAAATACATACGACTTTTGTGTAAATCTGTAGTTTGACGGTTTTGGAGTGAATTATTTAAAATATTGACTGAAAATTTGTTTTACACAAAATCGAGGGTCGGAAATTACTATTTACGTTACTAAAGTGCTTGCGACTTTTGTGTAAATCGGTAAGTTTACGGGCTTTGAGTGACCTATTAAAAATATCAACTCAACATTTTTTTAAAAACAAAATGGCCTTAAAAAGGAATTGGATCATAATCGAAACTTGTCGGCAATATTGAAATAGAAACATCAAAGAAACGGACAATGCATACTATCAACAATTTAAACAAAACCTCGACGAACATGCTGTATGAATTACGTCTTGAAAAGGACTCGGATTCGAGTCGAAAAATTAATGTCACTACATTAATATTCTAAGATACCGGCAAAAACTAAAACATTAATAATTGAATTTAGACATTGGCCAGGAACGACCAAATTCATTTGAACCGGGACGGCATCGAATGAAGGCATCATCGGATATAATTTAACAAATTTCATTGACTTACACAGCCACATTTATCGACGGACGTATGACGCTTTTGGATCTTTAGTCGACGGCAGACAGAGCGCTAATTTAATTGACAACGCCGTACAGACGTGTAGCCATTTACATTCAAAACCAGCAGCAATCGTTTCCTACCGTGAACGATATGACGGTTCCGCGAATCAGCTTACTGAACTTAGAATAGAAAAGGCGAATCGGTCCCAGTGTAGTTGTCGTCCAAGTGCAACGCACCAGGGAAAGGTGTGAACCTGACAAGTTACAGCCTATCCAAAAAAAGGAGAAACCTAATCCTTGCCCACTCCTTCCTCTCCCCTGGCGAATGAAGTGTGGCTGTAGTTATGAGTTAGAGTAAGTGGAATATGAAGAAGCTTGTTTTTTTTAATCCTTTGGAGTTTTATTATTAGTTTTCCATTGCATTTTCTTTTAATTTGAATACATTAAAGTCAAAACTAGAGTCAGTGCGTCAATCCTTCAGAAGAAATCACATTTTATCACTCAGATTGAACGGTAACAGGGTAGCCGAAGGACGAAAGATCCTGAATTAATAAGATAGTAATCACGGTCACACAGAATTGAACACATTAATAAAATAAATTGGTCGGCTTGAACCGCCGGTTCATTATAGTAATGAGAGCTCTGTCATAGGAATTTAATATTAAAAAGTATAATATCTTATGTAAAAATTCGTTAGTTTTATTGACATAAAATTTTCAAAAATAGAAATTCTAATGAAAATTCAAAGAAAAAAATACAAGGATGTTTTAATGTTTTAATTTAATTTTGATCCAACTTCTGGCTACAAGGATTATTATGTTTCCATTTTCAGGATTTTCATTCAATTAATTATACACAGTCTGCAGTGAACCGCAATTCGCAACCACTTTTATAAAAAAGGGTGGGAATATTGGGTAACATCTGCCTACATGGCTTGGGAATTAACCAAATATATCCAAATTGTCCAAGTGCATATCCTAGTACTTCATCATAAGGAGTCTAGCGTGAAAGAGATCTGGATCTCGCATGAAGATCAAGCTACCGAGCAGAAGTCCGGTTAGGTATATGTTGTCTGGCACAAGAAGAAGATCCGGAATAGCGTTTTCTATTGGGATTCCATTTAGAATCTAGTGAATCGTAATTTTCCAAAGTTTTAATAAAATTTTTTGGGAAAATTGGGTTATTTTTTCCTACTGGACAACACCTTATTTCATCTGCAGTCAAATTATTAACTGTTCCGCTTATTATATTTATTTTTATTCGCGAATTGTTTTCGTTTGTCCTATATATTCCATGAAGAGTCCCACTATAATCCAATATTGCAAAAACGTCACCACTGGTTGTAGATAACACGATATATTCTTGTTTTGGGCCAAGCACGTAGTTCGTATGATCTATAAGCATTTGAAACGGTTCATAGGCAGGGAAAACGCATCTTCGAAATTCAAATCGCTGGTTCTTGTGTCTGCCAGGAATAAGCCGAACGTAACCAAGTTGTTCTATTGTACATCCAAGTACTTGAACAGAAGGAGGCACTCCCCGAGAGGACCTGGACCTGACGCAAAGAGCAGGCTCTAAGCGTAAAGTCCTTTGAGGTGAATCTTGTCTGCCAGTAGAAGAAGAGCCAGTGTTACGTTCGATATTAGGATTCGATTGGGACTGTAGTGAATCGTAATTTGCAGTAGCTTTATTAAAACTTTTGGGGAAGATTGGGTGACGTTTGCCTACTGGACAATCTCGAATTTCATTTGGGGTCAAAATATCAATCGCGCCGCTTACCACATTTACTTTAATTCTCGATTTATATGTATTTGTCGTAGACATTGCAAGAAGAAACCCGCTATACTCCAATATTGCAAAAATGTCACCATTTGATGTTGATAATACAATCTGTTCTGAGGCTGGCACGGGAATATAGTTTGTTCCTGTTCGCAACCTAATTGGTTTGTCAGCAGGAAAAACGTGTCTTCGAAATTCGAATCGCAGGTTCTGATTAGTGTGGGGAATAAGCCGAATGTATCCAAGTTGTCCAAGTGTATATCCAAGTACTATAGGTGAAGGCGGCCATCCAGGAGGTGGCCTGACTTCGGCATGAAGAGGAGGCTCCTGAGGAGAAATCCGGTCAGGTGAATGTCGTCTGTCAGAAGAACAAGAACCAGGGTAACGTGCGCTATTGGGATTAGATTCGGACCTTAGTGAATCGTCATTTGCTAAAGCTTTAATAAAACCATAGGGAAAGATTGGGTATTTTGGGCCCACTGGACAATATCGCATTTCATCTGGTGTCAAATTATCAAGTTCGCCGCTTATCATATTTATTTTCATTCTCGTATGTACTCTACTTGTCGAATATATTGCACGAAGGACCCCCCTATGCTCTAATATTGCAAAAATGTCACCATTGGTTGTTGATACTACAATCTGTTCTTGGGTTGGAACGGGACCAAAGCTCCTTTCTTCTGTTCGCAATCTAATTGGACAACCAGCAGGAAAAGCGTATCTTCGAAATTCGAATCGTATATGCTGATTTGTGCGGGGAATGAGCCGAATGTATCCAAGTTGTCCAAGTGCGTATCCAAGTACTTTAGGAGAAGAAGGCCTACCAGGGGGCGACCTGTTCCTGGCACGAACTGGATGTTCATCAGGAGCCTGAAGTATACGACGAGAACTAGAAGAGCGACATTGAACCTGGCGGGGAGGGTCAAGGCAATCTCTGCTTGACTGCGAACTCAACTCTGCGAAAAGAAATAGTGGGCTTATGTTTCTTGCTGAACAAACTTAAAAAAGAGCTTGACACTTTCTGCTCGTTTTTGACATAAAATAATTTAAAATCATAAGTAAAGGATTCGGTAAAAAAAGTTTTGCCATAAAAATATCAGGTTAAGAATGGTTGAGGCTCACTGTCTTTGAATTTAACATAACTCATTGTTTTGTCGTCATTTTTGGATTTTATACTGAATTCGTTAAAAATCACCTGGAGTTTTTGTAAACTTCATGAAATGCTTTTAAATTCTTTTAAATTCAAAAGAACATAAGTCCGATTACACTAGTTTACAAAATTAAACAAAATTTCTGTACATTTAATGCCACTATTTTTTTCCTATGTATTTTGGCGGTGGACTCACATGTTAGACCATATATCAGGTTATAAACGTCAGATTGGGTCGCACGAGGTCCCAAATTAAAGTTAATAAAATTTTCCACAATTGCTTTTTATATTGTTTTCCAATCTGTTCAGTAGTTTAGGTGCTATGTCCCAAAATATATGAGAAAATTCCATTTTTTGTGCTAAAATAAAAATCAAACATTCATATAAGCACTTAATTGAAGGTACCAAACTTCTAATTTTACTCTGTTTTTCTATTTTTTTCATTTTTTGTACAGAAAATATTTATTTAATTTATTTTATTCGCCTTTGATTATGAATTTCAATAGTGCATGACTAGATTAGAAATAATGCTGGTCCCTTATTTCTCTTCTGTTCTTCGCAGGTTCCGTTTCTCTAATGAGGAACCAAATATAATCTCCTAACATTCTCGTATCCCAATATCCTTGTTAGCCCTGTTCAATGGCTTTAATTTCTTCGTGAAACCGTTCAGCGTGCTCGGGACTTGCGTCACCGAGATTTTCTGGTCAAAAATACAAGTGTGAATGCAAAAAATTAATTTTGAGCGACATATTTACACCTGTTGAAATTAAAATTAAATATACACATTTCTTCATTTGTAAAGCAGTGTAATGAAGAAGTATATGTATTAAATAAAATAAGAATATATATATTCGATGTCCATTTGTCAATATTCTTGAGCACATTTTTAACAACTTGCTTGTAATTCAGGCTTTTACTGTTTCGAAGAAAATTGGAAACAATCAATTGGAATGATTGCCAGGCTGCAACCTTATTAGGTGTCAATGACGAAGTTTCTGATGAATCCAAGTTTGATGTGTAATGGTGGAAGAATGATATTTTGTTTCTTCACCCACACTAGTATCGATACGTTTTTAGAATCTGAATCGAGAATTGAAAGTATCGGGATCGCCTATCCTTTTGTACACTCGGTGCAGCACGTCCACCGAGGAGATATATGATGAGCGATGCTTGGAAATCGTATTACCTTTAATTTGAGACCTCGTGTGACCCAATTTGACGTTTATAACTCGATATATGGCGTCAAATGTAAAGCCACCGCCGAAAAAAAATGAAAAAAATCATATCTCGAAAACCTATCCACAAACAAATTTTTTAATTTGATTTTCGAGCCTAGCCAGCGAAAATACATAGGAAAAAAATAGTTGCATTGAATGTACATTTTGGCTGTAAACTAGTGTTACACAGGACCAGAAAATCTAAACCCTTGCAACACGTACAAGCCTAGCTGGGTCTTATATTTTCGGGGTCGCTAAAATCGAATCCGTTGTCCGTTTGGTCCCATTAGGTCAGGGTCAAGGTCAATTCAAGGTCAAACCAAACAGACAACGGATTTGAATTCAGCGACCCCGAAAACCTATAGATACCTCGACTTGATTGGTTAGAGATGAATTTTGTAAGTTTGACCTTGAATTGACCTTCACGCTGACCTGATGAGACCAAATGGACAACAAGTTCGAATTCAATGTCTCCGAATATATAAGACGCAGCTAGTCTGGTCCGTGTTGCAAGGATTTAGGTTTTGTGGCCCTGTGTTATTAATGCACTTTAGTCATTTATAGATGATGTCAGTACCATTTTGGTTTAGAAATTATTATGGTAAATGGCCATTATATGAATGTATGCTGGAAAGGGGGACTTTATGTTTACTCCACAGGCCTAAGACATGGCCGTATTCATGCACGTATTATATGAAAAATAACAAAAACTATAAATATATTATGTTAGTATATTTACCAATAGAATTAAAGATGACTGCCAGAGTGAAAACGAAAGTTAAGACCATCCTCATTTTCGCAATGTAGAGGAAAAACTGATTAATGTTTCAGTAAATAAGTGGGTTAACAAATGTAACTAAAGAATATTCTGTTGCATCATGAGAGTACAAATATATACGCAAGTAGTCGTTATCTCACATTCTTGTGAGGTGACGACGTTATTGGTTTCAAGATTGTCCTTCGGAGATATAATTATTCAATTTCTATCTCAAGTGAAAGACATTGGTTTCAATTGGTTATTAAGTATGTATGTACCAAAAAAATTGTCAAAAAGGAAAAGTACTCCGCATCATTCAAAACTATAGAGAAAAGTCAATTTGAAATAAAGGACAAACAGTATCATGATAAAATACGTGTGCTTCATTTTGTGCTCTTCAAATCAAATCAAATATTCTAACCAAAAAAGTATAAAATATTAAAGTTTTTAAAAAAAGCGTACCTTAGTTTACTTTTAAAATAAAGCTACTATAGACTTCCTTTTAGTCATAATCCTGTTAAAACATAATGAATTGATTTTTTTAAAGAAAACTGCGCGCAGTATATAAACATATAGGAAAGGAAAATCTTTGGGAAACAGTGCCGGTCTAGCATCGTGTGACTTTCTCGATTTATTTGAAAAAATCGACTTTGTGAAGGTTACAGTCGATATAATTTGTCAACAATTAATTTTATTGATTGAAGCTGCACGTGTTTGGTTTAAAATCATTCATTTTCAGTTAACTTTTTCAGAATTTTATTCTAAATTTATATATTTTGTGTTAAATTCTCCTGTTTTGGTATCAAACTAATCCTTTTGAATAAAAATTCGAATACCCTCTCAAAAGTTTAACTACTTTGTTGAAATTTCATTTCATCAATTGTATAGAAAATTCTAGTTTCTTCAAATCTCTGACACTATGTGTGTCGATAACTATTCAGTATTGTTTTATCCCAGAAAGATACCCTAATATTCGTTACGGATAGTTGTTTTTCAGATTGATTTCGTTGAGACAGGAAAGTATTGATTAATGAGCGACATAGTGAAAGAGATTCGAAAGACTAGAATTTTTTTCCTCATTTCTAGAACAAGGAGTAGGTGATAATAATGTTCTAAACAATGAAATTGGTAAATTGTGTAATTAATTTTAGAGAACTATATCTTTTAATGATTTACGGAACAAAATATTTTGTTTAAACAAGAATAATTGTTTCAACAATTTTAAATATAATTAATATTTAGAAGATGTTATAACCATTAATAGATTATAACGTCCGAGTTTTTGAATTTTTTATTAATATAAATTTCGATATTCAAACGATTACAAATTTTTAATCTCGTAAGAAATATTTAAAAACTTCTAACTTAATGAATAAAAATAATTAATATCTATAAAATTAAAAACAAAAAAAAAAAGTTTGTAGCATGAGTTCTACATAAAAATGCTATTTTTCGAGGTTTATCGTCCGGTAAAACATAGCTTGGGTACCAAACTGACTTTTAGTTCATTTCTGATCCTAGATCTCTTCAAAATATTACATAATATATAAAAAATCTCTTTTGTTATCCATCTATGAATGGCCAAATTTAAATGTTTATTTTACTTCGGTGCATATGCATTTTATCCTTTTGTATTCTAAAGTATAAAAAACCATTAAAAGGGGAAACTAAAATAACATAAGCAATTTTTTTCAAATAATGGGATTAAAAGATACCTCAATATATATTTTTTCTGCCAATAT
This sequence comes from Andricus quercustozae, assembly GCA_932072015.1. Lineage (NCBI taxonomy): Eukaryota > Metazoa > Arthropoda > Insecta > Hymenoptera > Cynipidae > Andricus > Andricus quercustozae. Next base: position 1,136 of record CAKNWU010145521.1, on the reverse strand, counting down.
TCAGGGGACATTTTTACAGGAAAATGTATTTTATGCCTCTTTAATAAGTATACAACAATTAAGCGAGTTAATTATGAATAATCTTTTTCTCTGTCCTTATAAGTTTATAACTCTGGAGGAACTTAATGAAGCAAACCTCTAGAAAAATTATAGTACCACTAAAAAATCCAATTCTTAAAGAAAAATGCCTTTGACATATTGGACTTTAACCCTCTTGAGCCAGACAACAAAAATCAGCTTCCTCATTTTTTTATAAACGTTTTTTTTAATTATTTTTATAATTACTTAAAATCCAGAGAATGTTTAACATATATTAATATTTTCAATCAAATATATATTCAAAAATTCAAGGTCGACCTCCTGAAAAATGTGCAATTATATCAAACAAAAATTTCGAACATTTCACTTTAAAATTAAGATGAAAAAAATATTGATTAATTATTCATTATATGAAGTAGTTAAAATAAAATAATAATTATGTCAATGCAAAAATCTAAATTTTCAACACAATGGCAAATTTTCAATATTTGACTTGCTCTTAGAGCAGGCGTAGAACGCAATCTAATTTCTTATTAGGTATTACAACTTTTCCAGTGTCTAAGTTCTGAAGGAGATAATCCTATAACAACATTTTTCATCAAAAAACACTATCATTTACTGGATTTGATCACCCGAATAATCTATATCTGAAGCTTTGTGAACTTGTCATTTGCGGGGTGGCAGCTGGACTGAAAACCAGGAAATGACAGTGAATTTATTTTTTCACAGGGAATTTTACAAATTTTCAGAAGAACAATCTATCAAATTACTTTGAATATTAAAAATATCATATCACATGATATAATTCAATTAAAAATAAATTCGATATCAACTGATTCAGTTACTATATCATTCAGTTTACAAAACTTAATTCTAACATATTTTAATTTACAATTTTTCCATTTTATGTCTTCATTTTTAAACGTAAATTTTTAATTAAAAGAATCTAAAAATTTAGGTTTGAAGACTTTAAGAATGAAAAATTAAAAGCGTTTGAAATTTAAAATTGTTTATAAAAAACGTTTTAAGTTCATCAACTGTAAATATAAATTAATTAATGATTTTTAAAACTGAACTGTAATTCGAGTGTTGAAAAT
>CAKNWU010145520.1:1443-11905 GCA_932072015.1 Andricus quercustozae | reverse complement strand
AAGTATTTTTAATATAAACGTTATTTAAATTAAGAAACAAAAAATAAAAGTTAAAAATGAACGTTCTCGTAAATTCTCGATAAATTCTCCTATTCTCGGTAATATACGGTAACGTTCTCCGTTACCTTCTCCAAATTTAAATTACCGAAAATTTTCGAACTCTAGCAGCAATATATAGCACTTTTAGCACATTTTCTAAAAATAATTTTTTTTTTAGAATTTACTAAATTTAATATTTTTAAATGTCAATTACACATCAAAGAATGATCAGTATTAATTTCGTGAACTGAACTAATCAGGAATATTCTTATTTTTAATTGATTATTAATTTCCCTATATGACTCAATGCTTTTGTGGAACAGGACGATCGAAGCGCCGCCTATCGGCGGAAGGATGACTTTCACCCGTCAAGTGGAACTCGTAAGCGACAACGACTTTTCTTAGTAGTCGGATAGGGCTGGTCAAGTCTCTGTCATTCCGATAATGTCGGTATCTGTTGTACCGACCGGCATAGAGGGCGTCCTAACGAGCATAAATTAAATTATTTATGAAATATATTTTTTGGATTGCCTACAAACAAGCTTAGTTCCGGGACATTAGTTACTATGTTTTATTACTTGTCCTAAGTTTTCGACCAAAAATATTGTGTAGTTTGGAAGTAAAGCTGCGGGGAGAATTGTAACACACATAACCTCAAAATACACACATATTAATCAAATTTAGCAAATTGAATTTTTTTAATTATTCCACAACAGAAGAGTTCGGGGACGTCCGTTAGCATGTTCGCTATCATTCCCCAAATTTTTAAGGCAAAATCTTTATTATTGTAGGAAAAAAGCCGGGGGAACCTAACACTGCTAAAATCGATCATTGTTTATGTATCACATGCCCTTAAAGCTTGTAGATATTTTTGAAAGAAGGGTTCTTTTTTAACATTTGACCATCAATGAATGAAGCAGTGCCGCCTTCTTTTGATGGTTCCTCGGATAAGTGGGCCTTTTTGACATCTCTATTTGATAACAGCAAAGACAGCACATCTACGATTGATCTGTGTTGGAAAACCTCCTTGAAAACTTTTGGAACATTAGTTCCTGTCTCGCTGTTCGATACGATGTCCATTCTTTGACCAAGAGGAATCTCCACTGGTTCAATATAGCCATAGTGAGTTTGAAGAGCATTCATCTGCTGCTTTAAGAGCTCAAACCTTCGAATCGGCTGTCAAATTCAAACTTTTGCATCAATTCCATAATAGCTGCAAAAAGAAAAAAGCGTATGATGGAATATTAGCATAAAATTTGCATACGAGATAAAAATGTCGAAACCTTAGGGAATTATTTCTCACTAAGTGTTTGAATTCAAAATTCATTCACAATAATAATGTATGTATTAACTGCTCTTAAAATTGTAAGTAAAGTGGAGCGATTGAATATCGAGGTTAGGACTTGTGCTCAAAACTCTTCACTACAGTTTTTTTAACTGAACAAGAACAAATACATAAGAACAAAATAATTGTATCGGGAAACGAGGAAATAATTAGAGCTTTAATATATGCATAATACCTTTCAATTTTTGGGCAGTCTGCCCATCTAAACGGCTTTCTAGCCTAACCGCAAGCAACTCGTCGACATTAAGTCTCTCATGAAACATGTTCTCTGAATATTTCTATCTCTTCTGTCGAACTCTATCCAACGTTGTAACTAATAATTGCATATCATTCATGTTATCTTTGAAAAAAACTAGTTATTAAATAAAATATAATTATTTTCCAACGATGCAATTTTTAAAGATTCAAAAATTAAAACAATCTATTTCCAATGTTTCAACTTAAAATGATTCAATCTTTAATGATTTCAATTTAAGATTATTTAATTTTAAACGAGTCCAGTTTAAAGTAATTCAATTTTGGAAGTTTCAAACTAAAAGCCAAGCAACAAGTAAGGCCTTCAAATTTTAAATTTAGTCTTGAAGGATCTAAAAGGGGAAAAATCATCAAATTTTTATCATATTTGAAATTATTCTGACATTATTCAATAGTTAATTTTTGATCATTTGCTCTAATTTTTGCATTCACAAATATTATAAATTTTTATTAGTGAAAAAAGAATTTCACAGTGTCCACAACCCTTTAAAAATTAAGAAATTATTCAATTTCTATTTTTTTAAATAAAAAAATCTTTAATTTCAATATTTTGGAAGAACCAAATGAAAACGCTCTAAACTTTGAAACCACTAGTTAATTAACAGTTACAAATTTATAGAAATGTTTCAACTATGGAAGTGTAAAAACGTGAAGTCTTGTTAAACGTATAACATGAAATGTCTAAGCTTATACATTTTGAATCCTTAATTGAAAAGAGGCTTCAAATTTTCGACTACATATTTTGATCGATGCAACTGATTTTTTCGTTCAAATAACCTCATTTATGTCAAAAAATATATATTCTCTTACCTTTCCAATGAAGATTCAAAGATGAAAACTTTGCAAAGTCCAGAGACCAAAGTCCAGAGACCAAAAAGATGCACAAAATTACGAAAACGCCAAAATTACAATTTTGACAGCAGATTTTCACCGTACAACTGCCGCCTCAGTTTCGGGATAAGAGCCGTCCCAAACTAGAGGGACAACGGTTGCCTCTTATTTTCGCGCAACTCCTCACCATTAAGCGGCGTAGCAGTTGTCCCTAGCCTATAGTACAGCTGCTGTATTATAGGAAGTGCGTCTAGTATACCAACATTTTTTCCGTGTAGTCTTTTTAAAAAATTATACCAAACGTTTTCTCGAAAATCGAATTTTTAATATAAAAAAAAAACTAAAAAGAAATTTCGAGATAAACCATAAACCAGTACTGAAAAAAAATTCTTTAATGCATATTTCTTTTAATTGAAATAATCAAATATTTATATCAAAGAAAAAACGTTTTTAATGTTTTTTAAAAATTACAAAAAATGTTCCAAAAAATAGAATTGTTGATTGAATTTTTTTTTTAATTCGAGAAAAATTAGCGCTGATTTGAATCATTAATTTGTTTATAGAATTTTTGTAGAATTATTTTAATTTTAAATTCAAACAATCATTTTTAAAAAGTCAATTTTAAACAAAAATTTCTTTGATAAATATATTTTATTATCGTATTTTTAATAAATAATATTTGTTAGCAAACAATTTTTTAATTATTTAAATTCTGGAATTGTATAATTATGGAATATTCTAGTTCGGATATTTTATAATTCGGCAATTTTATGTCGGGAATTTTATTATTTTTCGAATTTTATTATTCGCGAGTTGTGCGGAGTCGGGAATTTCATTTTCGGGATATTTCAGTCGTCCCTATAGAAGTACAAAAAATTTGCTGTAATTATAATTTCGACACCTGGAATTTGTCGATTTTTTCCTACAGTATTTATTTAAAACAAAATTATTATATGTACATTTTTGAAATCACAAGTTATAGAGACAATCTCATTAAATACCAAAATTAAAAATTAAAAAATTCGCTGTATATCCAGTTTTTATTCCTGGGTCTTGGAGATTTTTTTCCTAGTACATTTTGGTCACTGGTAAACGGGGATGAATTTAAGAGGAATTATCTCTCAGAAAATAAGTTATTAAAACTCGAAAAAATTTACTTTTTTTACCTCTAGGTATGTAAAAAAACACTAATTTAAAAAAATTTTAATTTTTAAGGCCTCAATTGGACAACTTGAATTTTAACGTTAAAATTTTTCAACATTTTCAGAATGCAGGCTTATTGTTTTAATTTACATAATTTTCGTTAAGAGTTACAGGTTAGGTAAAAAAAAATTCTGGTATTGGAAATTGCCAGAACTGAAAAAGTCAAAAATTTAAACGTTAAAAATGTAAAAATACACCGTTTTCAATGCTTATTGCAAGTCAGCGAGTCACTTTCTTACTTTTAGTCACTTCTTTTGAAAGTCGATCGTCTGCTTTCAGTTTTCTTTTAGAAATATATCTTGAATTCAACGCATTTTAAATTCAATGTTTTCAGCTGCATTTAGATTAAAGTATACAAAAGTTTTTGTTTTAAAATATTTTATTTATTTTTCACAATTGTAATTTATAACCTTTAAAATTGAATAATAATTGTAGGTTAAACATGAAAAAGTAGACTAATTTCAAATTTATAGCGTTTCTATTATACAGGGTGGACACGATAGGGTTTACATACATGGGTAATTTGAATGCCACCCGAATTTTTCCAAAGCAGGGGAGAAGCCATTCCACAGGGGCATTTTTAAATTTCGCGGTTTTAAAGTTGCATTCGGATCGGCCTATCGGTCAACTACGTGCATCTTCGGATCAAGTTTATCATTTTATCTTCAAATGGATACCAGTGTTAAAAATATAGGTTATGTTAAGTAGTAATTACAAACAATAAAAGTGTTTAATTAATAACGAAGTAAGGCATGTGGAATGAGAAGGAAATGTAATTTTTTTTCTGTGCTAACAACTATATGGAATGGCTTCAGAGTGACAAATACTATGAAATTATGATATTCGGCTTCCAGTGCGCGAATAGTTAATTGTTTCTAACTCTTATTTGCGGCATAAAAAGGTATGTCATAAATAGATAGGATAATATAAATTTTAAGTTTCCGCACGTGATATTTTATTGACTTTTTTCAAAACATGTCCTATCTATTTATGACATACCTTTTTATGCCGCAAATAAGAGTTAGAAACAATTAACTCTTCGCCCACTGGAAGCCGAATATCATAATTTCATAGTATTTGTCACTCTGAAGCCATTCCATAAAGTTGTTAGTACAGAAGAAAAAATTACATTTCCTTCTCATTCCACATGTCTTACTCCGTTATTAATTAAACACTTTTATTGTTTGTAATTACTACTTAACATAACCTATATTTTCAACACTGGTATCCATTTGAAGTTAAAATGATAAACTTGATTCGAAGATGCACGGAGTTGACCGATAGGCCGATCTGAATGCAAGTTTAAAACCGCGAAATTTAAAAATGCCCCTGTGGAATGACTTCTCACCTGCTTTGGAAAATTCGGGTGGCATTCAAATTAGCCATGTATGTAAGCCCTACCGTGTCCACCATGTATATTGAACCATTTAAACCTCTGACCTTTTTTTTAAATTTTTTAAAACTTATCAATGCTTGAATCATTATTATAGAACGACTAAAATCGTATAACTTTAGATAAATTTGAAAGTAGGACTAATGAAAATTAGGAGTGCTTGAAAGAACTGAACAAATTCTTAGTTTCAAAATCTCTTTAAAAGGGTGCTTTTTCAAGTTGTATTTATTTTTTAATAATTTTGCACCTTCACTTTTTTTGTGAGAAAATAACGTCTGCTTTTTTTCAAAATTAAAAAATATATATTTAATGTTCGCTCAAGGTCAATTTTGTTCTAAGTGCTTGTTTCTGAATAAATTGACTCTATTATTGTTTCTGATTTCGTTATGTCACTCATAGATTGTGTTTTTTATAGAAAGCATTGGAAATATTGATTTATAAAGAATATTTATCAAACAATAGAACGGATTTCTTTGCCCAAAGATAAAAACCTCAATTGTACTATAGTAAAAACAACTGCAGAAAAATGAGCTGTAAGCAAAATTTTGTAAATAAAATTAACCTTGGTCGACCTATAAATATTCATTTTATTCCTCGAAAGATTAAAAAAAATCTCTTCGAAACGCTTGTATTACAACAATTTTATTAAAGAAAAATATGGGTTATAAAAATAAAAATAGTATAATTTTTACATACATTTCTTAAAATAAAAAATTACCAACGTGACTTGTAGAAATGCTTTCAAGGAATAAAATGATTGTCCCGGAAATTAGAAACGAAACATTAATATGTCAAAAAAATAAAAGTTGTGCTAAATTGGGCTAGACTCGCTATCAGGAAACATCGGGAAATAAAAGTAAATCTATTTTTTGACTGGATCTGTTAGAACTGAGATAATTTACATGTTTTAATGTTAAAATTTGAACAAATTTAATTCGAAAGCCGTTGTAGTTACACAAGTGTAAACGTCCACAAATAAACGCCTTTATTCAATTTGAAATTCTTATTCAAGCATTGTTTTGATATAAGCCGGGTTTTGAGGGTATGTAGCCCGGTCAGCAGAGAGGAGGGCAGCCCGGAGACGGCGTTTCCGAGTGCCTTTGCTGGAACGGGAGCGACGGGTTCTCTTACCAGTCATACGGTCGGTAAGAAGGACAAGGAGAGAAAGTGTAGGAGAGAGAGAACAGGGCCACGAAGGTAGATCGTCCTGAGAGAAAGTGTGTGTATGAAGCCACGAACGCCGACCATACGAAGAGAAGGAGCGAGGGTGAGAGAATGTGAGGAGCCACGAAAGCAGACCACAGAAAAGGAGAGAGAGAGAAGGTGCGTATGGAGCCACGAAGGCAGACCATACGAAGAGGTAGAGAGTACGGAGCTGTAGAGAGCGTACCGTGGAAAGGAAGACAGACGGAGAGAGAGAGACAAAAAGAGTTGCGTATGCGGTCACGAAGGCAGACCATACGAAAGGATAGAGAGAGAGGAAGAGAGTGCGGAGCTACAGAGAGCGTACCACGGAAAGGAAGAGAGTGAGAGAAAGAGTTGCGTATGGGACCTCGAAGGCAGATCATACGAAGAGATAGAGAGAGGAAGAGTGCGGGGCTTCGAAGAACGTACCGCAGAAAGAAAAAGAGAGAGAAAAGATTGCGTATGGGGCCCCGAAGGCAGACCATACGGAGGGAAGAAAGAGAAAGAGAGTGTGCGGGGATTCAGAGAGCGTACCGCGGAAATGAAAAAAAAAATAGAGCGAGAGAATTATTTGGAGGATTAAGGATGGTGATGATAATGATAAGGCGAGCTGTGGATTAAGCTTTGTGTACTTGGCTAGATGCGCAAAAGTCCCGTGTATCCGGAGAATCGTTGTCAGCGGAGCTCTAAGCGAGCACCATCCAGACAAGTCACCGGGGGAGTGCAGTAGCCAAGTGGTACCGAGCAGTGCTGCCAGGTGGCAAAAAAATAAATCTTCAGCACTCCAAGATTTTTCCTCTGAAAATCTCCAGACCAATTTAAAAAAATTCTTCAGATTTCTTCAAAATTTCTTCAGATTTCAAAAGTCACTTCTTTTTAAATAATTACTAATACTATTATGAACTATTCAAGTTGTCATAGCTATTTGAATTGTAGTATCACATTGATCATATACATTTTTATTAATTTAACAAAGAAATATGAATTGAAAATAGACCTTTTTAATTAAGAAAACGATGCCGCTGTGGAAAAGGGAATTTTGAATGTCGCATATCAAAAGCATGCCTAGTGTATTTTAGTTTTTAGAAAAAATGCCACTTTTTGTGAAAGAATATTTTGTGTTTTGTATTTATATTCAGTATTTTTCGAGCTTCATGAATTTTAAAGCTAACAACCCACTTATAATGACAGCTATGAATTCATGTTCAACTGCATTTCTTTGAAAATGCTTCATCAACCTTTTTTTATATATTTTTTTCATTATAGATAATTTCACTTTTATGTAAAACACTATTTTTCTACTATTCCAAATATATGACTATGCAAGATGTGAACATAACCTGCATTCTAGATAACGATCAACCACGAAGTAATACAAGGAGACCGCACGCCTATGGCGTAGATGGTGGAAAACAACCCACAACCGCGATCGCCTGTCCTCGGATTTTTATTGCTTCTCAGGGCGCAGTCCCATGAACGTAGATTAGTAGAATAGTGGAACAGTTTTGACCAATGATGTGCCTGCACAAGCTCTAGCAGTCACCTCATTGGTCCAAACTGTTCCACTATTCTTCTAATCTACCTCCATGGGACTGCGCCCTCAGATGAGAGCGCCTCAAGTGGCAAATTGAGGAATTACGATTCCTATAGTAGTAGATGACAATTTAGTTACAAATTTTCTCTGAAGAGGCGCTCTCATCTGGGAAGAAATCTCGTTATGGAGAAAATCGGAGGACAGGCGATCGCGAAATGGCGCCAGGTGAAATACATGGCGTGCGGTCTCCTGGTAGTACTTCGTGCGGTCAACAATAAGTGCTTGATTTTTCCCTTCGGTATATTTTTCTGTGCACTTCAACCACCTTATTTTCAACTGGCAAATAGTGTTTTCGTCCACATTTTATGCTGTAGTTCAGCACCTCACACATCTTTTTCATTCAATTTTACATTAAAATTTAGTATCACAGTGTACATTTTAACGAAAATATGACCGATCCCTTTAAATGCCCGCTCAGTATCATGGCGGCACCAAAGCTTCCGCTCTTAAATGAAAAGGTTTATTATTGTACACTAAACCAAATATGCGAAGAAAGCCTTCGAAACATATTTTACATACCTTACGCGCAGCATTGGAATTTCGATGCCTGAAGCCGACCGGACCTCTCTTTCTACCATGTGAGATAGACAACGAGGCGTGATCGTATTCGAATCGAAGTATTCGAAACTACAAACCCCTCTCTGTCTACTCTACTTGATACAAAGAGAGGTTTCAAAACTTCCGTTTTTCGATCGCACGTCTTTGTCTGTTCACATGGTATAAAGAGAGGTCCGATCGACTTCACCCTAATAGCACGGAACGTTCCCGGGAGGTGTAAAATGTCCGCCTATTGGGAACGTTCCAATGGAACATTACAAACATAATTTACCGTTATTGTTAATATTATTGTTATTATAGATAGTATATGCGTTACTCAAAACTCAAAAATGACATCCATTTTCACCTATCTCTTGCGGTTTACAAGCTAATTGTTGTTAAAAATAACAATAATGAAAGTTTTCCCTCAGGTGCCAACGGAACGTTCCTGGAACGTTCCTAAGCGGCGGACAATTTATACCCTCCCTGAAAAGTTCCGTGCTATTAGGACAGGCATCGGAGTTCTACTCTGCAAATGATGCAAACACACAATTGGTCAAAATATCTAAAAATGGTAAATGCACAAGAATAATTGCGGAAACTTTAAAATACTAGTGTATAAATTCTCAAATAGCAAAACATACCAATTTGATTTTTTAAATCGCAAAGTAAAAGAATAATAAATATTAAATATATACATAAAAATGTAATATTTACTCATATAGCTTATATTTAGAATTATAAAAATATTTTACATCCTTAACCTATAAATTCTAACAGATATTATTATTATATTGATATGATTGATGTCACTGATGATTCACTGACTTCTGTTTATAATCATTATTTCTACAGAGATGTGGCAATTCGAAAAATATATAACAATCGTTAACAAGCGCGCGAACGATCTATGATAGGTTAGGATACCATGTTCTCGTACTTATACTCATGTTCCACATTCTCGAAAATGTTACGGATTATGAAGTACAATAAACACATATAATATTTTTTTAAATAATTTTTTTAGGAAAGTGATAAATAATTACGAATAATTTATGAATTGCTCAATATTCGTTGTTTCTGTAAGGCAATTGGATATTTTTATCATAACGAATTCAAAAATCCCGCCCACTAAGGACGTAATATACGCAGTAATATACAGGTCGAAAACCATGTAATATACGTGATGTATTATACGTACCCATCCCTGGATTTTCTCCATAGCGAGATTTTTTCCCAGATGAGAGCGCCTCTTCAGAGAAAATTTGTAACTAAATTGTCAGCTGCTACTATAGAAATCGTAATTCCTCAATTTGCCACTTGAGGCGCTCTCATCTGGGAAGAAATAATAATCCGAGGACAGGCGAGCGCGGTTGTGGGCTGTTTTCCACCATGTACGCCACAGGCGTGCGGTCTCCTTGTAGTACTTCGTGATTTAATGTATATTACGTACGAATGGAAACTTTCAGTGAGCATGCGTCAATATCGAAAAATACCTCACATAACCTATTTTTCTTGTCGTGAGTTGTAGTCGCTGTATTCGCTTTTCAACTTTTCATTGCAGTAAATTGTAAAAAGATGTATCGAGGGGGTAGACCTAGAGGGAAAATGTGGGACCAATTATCCTACAAACTCATAAATCTCATCACAAAAAAGACACTATGCGAAAGTTTTCTGTCCTTTCTTCCGCTCAAAAAACATAACCTTCCATGGGATTACATTATGATGTTGGGCTTTTCCCCTACCAGAAATCTAGATTATTTCTTCATAGTTTCTAGACTCAGCTCGTCTAGTGAACGTCTAGGGCAATTTTATGACTGTCGCCTTATCAAGGGTTCGTTTAGAGTTCATCTAGCGGCGTCTAGTAAGTTTTACCTGCGACCCTTTTAAGTCTAGCATTCGTCTAGTATCATCTAGAAAGGGGTCAATTCTAGATGATGTGTTCCTAGACAATTTCATCTAGAAATCGTCTAGATTTCCCCTAGGGTCTTCCCAGCCCAGGCATAATTATTGTTTTCAATTACTATAACGCATTCAACAGAATTACTAATAATTATTTTTTTTCAAAAGTGAAGTTATG
>CAKNWU010145501.1:0-10892 GCA_932072015.1 Andricus quercustozae | reverse complement strand
AAAATATCTAAATTAAATCATCGTATTTTATATTTTATTTTACTTTTCGATATTCTAAGCACCTCTTCAAATAGCGAACTTTCAACTCAAAAAAGTGTTTTAGACAAAACTTACAAAACACCAGCGCAAAATTCTTTGAAAGACGAAATTTCAAAAATTAAAGCAGAATTATTACAAGAGATATTGCAAAGTTGCAAAAGTTGCTGAAAGGAAAAGAAAAAGAACTCAACAGTTTGCAAAAAAGTGCAGATCGCCAGAAAAAATTTCGAGACAAAAAGACAGCTGCTTTGAAAAAATTATATCAAAATAATGGCGAGGTGGCAAGTGAGTTAAATGTACGTGATGGACCTGGACGTCCCAGATTAGAAGAAGATCAACCAGAATTACTGAAAACTATTGTAGAATTAGTAAGTCGTAGCGCTTCTACCGATGCAAGAAGACGAAGTGAAAAACTAAACAGTTGCAGAACATTAGACGATCTTCGTGCAGAATTAGTATCTATGAAATTTTATGTTTCTAAAAGCGGCCTTTATTTACGTTTAGTCCCAAAAAAATTCGATAATCGAGAAGGAAAAAGACATAAATACAGTTCCTGTCCGACTAGCAAAAGCTCAAAAAAATTTACATAAAAGTCATCTAGACCAATATTTTTGTGTTGCCAGTATTAGACAAGCGGAAATAGTAGCTTCAATTCTTGGACCAAAACAATTAATTTTTCTATCACAGGACGATAAAGCAAGAGTGTCATTAGGAATTACAGCCGCAAATTAACAAGCACCTATTCTAATGCATTTGGAGTATCAGGTGAGATAAAATTATGTCTTTTTAATTTTAATTTCTTTTTGATATAATTCCAGTCAATGAACTATTAAAAATAATCGGTACAGAAATTTTTAGAATACATTTTTATGCACATTCAATTAAAGAACATATGCGCGAAAAAATTGTGGAAATATGAACGTTTATGCTTTTGTATTAATTAATAACAATCCTATGAAGTGGTATCACTATTTTAATGAATTGAATTTTTTATGAATTAAAAACAATGTAATGTAGCAATTCATGCATAAGTATGCGTAAATTAGCATATTATATAATAATGAGCATATAATTTTTTAAACGGAAATTATTGCAGATAAGATTTCCAGATCACGATTGGGTAGTTGCGGAAAAGCATAAGCTTATACCGTCAGTCTATGCTTTGATGGTTTTTCAGCCTGACATGATGGGTTCTATAAAAGCTGTGACATATGTCCAACATATGTTGCAATTAGAAGTGCGAAACATTCCAAATCAACAGCTCCCACTCACGCTATGGATTTTGAACATTTATTGGAGCTTGATTTATTTAAAAAGATCATGATAAATGAAAACGGCTTGGTGAAACCAGTTATTTTTTTGTCAGCTGATGGCGGACCAGATGAGAATCCGCGTTACCCGAAAGTGATTCAGCATGCAATCGATCACTTTTTTAAATATGATCTAGATGATTTGTTCATATTTACCAATGTACCAGGAAGGAGTACTTATAATAGAGTGGAAAGAAGGATGGCTCCTCTCAGCAGAGAACTTTCAGGAGTTATATTAGAGCACAACCACTTTGGGACTCACTTAGATTCTAGTGGAAAACTATTGACCAAGATTTAGAGCGCAGAAATTTTGCATACGCTTGCTAAGCTTGTGCTGACATTTGGAGTAGATGTAATATTGATGGACATGAAGTAATTGCAAAGTATGTAGAACCACAAGATATACCAGTTCCTGACTTCCCATCACAACTCTGGTATTCGAAACATGTTAGAGCGAGTCAATATTTTCTGCATGTAAATCAAAACTTTATCTATGAATTTCTAAATATTGGGTTTCCAATTTTTTATTGTGGTTAGTTAGTAATTTTTGTTCTATTAAATTTTTTTATGTGCTAATCAAGGCTACGCAAATGACTTTATAAATTTTCAAACGTGTAATTGCTATGAAATGAATATAAAATACATTGTTAAATGAATATTTCAGATCTCAAAATGTTAGGATACAGATGGCTGCAAACCCTTGTGATGTGGATTGAGGCAAGTTTTGGCAGACGGATTTTTGCCACCCCCTTATCCACTCAGACAAATGCCTACAGAAGTTGTAATTCCACAGCCAGATGCTGATACATAGGGTCGTTTTGCTCATTTATTATTGCAAAGTTGTGTTAATGTAAAACCCGAACATCCAGGATTTAAAAAGATGCCGTATGATTATTTTTGTCCAACCGTGAAAAAAGATTTAAAAGGAAGAACTTGCAGTGATTGTGGCTTGTATTTTGCTACAAAGAAAAGTGTTAAAAATCACAAACAGAAAATGCATTCTCATTCTGTGGAATTTTTCGAAAAAGTTCAGCCATTTCAAATTCTGGCAAAACGAGGCAGAGAACTGCTAGTAAAAAAGAAAGCAGAATCTGAACATGTAGAATGGATGGATGGAGACGATGTTCAGATAGAAAATTTTAATATTGATGATCTCGAAGATACTCCTATGCCACAGATCAATAATGATTTTTATAGTTGTTAAAAAAATATCATTTACATTATTCATAACTTTTAAGTAATGTTAGATATTACCATTTTTTATAAAAAATATCTGCCAAATAAACGAAAGTTTTTGATAATTTATATTATTAACTATCAATTTACTTATTTCATATTCACCTAGTAAACGTTACGTTATTGTGAACAGATAGACAGCTTTACAGGAAGCTTGTTATGGTAGCGTTACAAACAGACAGATAGGTCACGAAATTTTCGGAATTCCGCGTTACGTATTTTATGGACAATCCCCTATCACAAGGACAATTACTTGTACCGAATATTTTGGGTACAGTCTTTGCAGCTCCCTTTTAAGGTCTTGATACCTCGCCAACACCGTAAGAGCGACAAAGATGGTAATAAAGCACTCTCAGGGCCGCATTATGTCTGTAAATGTACGTCGTTCCTGCGTGGGTGGGACACCCCGATAGTATGTGTTCCAGGTGCTCAGCGTGTGCATGAAACGCTCTGCACCTATCGCTGGGAACTTCTTGACATAAAATGCGGTCACCGTATGCTAACGTGGAAATGACACCGTCCTGGCATGCGAAAATGAAACCCTCTATACCTGAATTAAGCCCTGATGATCTGAGGATAGCAAAAGTTTGCTCCTTCGACAAGGACTGTTTTTCTACATTCCTGTTAAAATTTCCGTGCATTTTCTTGTCGAGTAGTGTAATGTTGCAGGTTTCACCTGCAGATAACTTTTTTTTTGTACTATATTTTATTTTTTTATTTTTGTTTATTCTTTGAAATGTTTTACCATTTCTTTTCTTTTTGTTGTACACACTATCATGGACTTTTCATAAGGAGAAAGAGTAAGAGTCACTCTGGCTAATTATTTTGGGTTTGTGTGGAATGTGGATGTGACTCCCGCCTTCCAAATCCTGTACCTGGGGCGATTCAAATCTGACGGCCGAGGATTCGTCGCAGCACCACTATCACCATCTTTTGGGCATAAAGGTCCCGAAATCTCCCTCCATCCGCCATGACACTGCGCTAGCGCAGAAGACACATCTCGTCTCCCCGCGCAGGAGGGGAGAAATTGGGCGGTCTCCGTGCCGTTGAGTGAAGCAAACTCCTTGTCTTTGATCGTTCGAGCCTCGTGTGAGGACGTCGCACTATTTTGTTTCGCTATTTGCGTTTTTGGAGTTGTTGCCACAAAATGGTTTGATTGTCGTTTTTTTGTACTCAAACGTTGCAACGTTCGGATCTGCGCTGATCAGGATTGTCTGGTAAAGGTGGGCGACATTATTTAATTCATTTCTTTTTGCAGTTAGTGCTTGGAATTTATATTTATTTTATCAATGGCTTCAGTAGACGCGGAGAAAAATTTATTTGTTCGGTGCTCCAGGGCGGAAGTGTCGCTCTGGGAGTTCATTCCTCTGCTCGGTGTCTAGCTTTAAGATCTTTTATAAAATTTATTTTAAAGTGTCAGCCAGACGTGGCCGAATTTCTTTTGATATGAATTTTGTTTTTGTGTACAAATTATTGACTCTTTCTCTCTCACCGATTTGAGCCATGAGATTATATATTATACCAGGCCTCGGCGGCGAGGAGAAATTCGGAGATTACAGCTCTTTTAACAGATGTGGATCGCTCGCTTCGTCTCTCCCACCATGAGTCTCTCCTCTACTCTAAGAGCCACCACGAGTCTCTCCTCTACTCTAAGAGCTCGGGTGGTGGTACATTCTGACTTCATAGAACCAGATCTTGAGTACCGCAATGGGAAGGGTTCTTTTGGGGTGACTGAGATTGGAAATTATTTTATTTTTAATATAATTGCTTATGAACTTCATGATGTATAATTTAGGAAATAATAATTATTAATAATATAATATATAAATTAATAACATTGAGCATATTACGTGTATAAATGAAAGTAATCAATAGAAAGAAGTATGACGATGTGCACCGGTTTACACATGATTATTGGGTACTCGAAATGTATTTATTTACAACGATATTTGCGATCATTTTAAGAATTTTAAACACGGTATGCCGCTCCGAATGTACTTTTCTTATTAACTATTTACTCTCAGTTAATAATGTTTGTTGCATTTAAGGAGATACAAAAACATAAGTATATAATATATATGATCAATAAATATATGCCTCCTAACACGTCATGCTTCTTTCTATTGATTACTTTCATTTATACACGTAATATGCTCAATGTTATTAATTTATAAGTTATATTCTTAATAATTAATATTTCTTAAATTATACATCATGAAGTTCATAAGCAATTTTATTAAAAATAAAATAATTTCTAATCTCAGTCACCCCAAAGGAACCCTTCCCACTGCGGTACTCAAGACCTGGTTCTATGACGTCAGAATGTACCACCACCCCGAGCTCTTAGAGTAGAGGAGAGACCCGTGGTGGGAGAGAGGAAGCGAGCGATCCACATCTGTTAAAGGAGCTGGAATCTCCGAATTTCTCCTCGCCGCCGAGGCCTGTATTATACAATTGTTTTGAGAGGTTTTTCCTCACTTATATTCTAATAAGTTTATATGTTATTTGCTGTTGAATGTTAAATTAAGTGTATTACTTAATTAATGACCTCTCAGATTTATTTTCTGTAGTCGAGATTTTCAGGTACTCATGCCACTCTACCGAGATTACGGGCCAGGGTTATATAAAGTTATTTTTCAGTTTGAGTTTCAATTACTTAATATTAAAATGTTTACTCATTGACCTGGCTAACTTTCTTCCAGGGCAGTAAAATGTATTTTGCTTGGTGCCATTCAAAATTAAATTAAAAGTCCTGGGGAAAATAATTTAAAGCCTTTTTGTTTTAAATTATTTTTTTACTAAAATGAAGAAATAAGAATCTTCGTTTTAATTGGCGCCCTGACGTGTGGTGGGCAAAATTTTGTTTGAAAAAGCAAAGGCAGAGAAAAAAAAGAACCTTAAAAAATCTGAGAGAGTGATTTTTATTGCATTATTTTTTACCTTTCGTTTTTTACCTGTTCTTTTTTTACATTGGATTTTATATTTGTGATTTTTTTAAAATGATTTATACATGGATTTTACCTGCCATTATTTTTTAAATCTGAAATGTCTTTTATTGCGTATCGAAAATTGTTTCGCGGGAAAAGTGTCGAGTGCCACGTCATAATCACGTTACGATTTAAAATTCCGGCAATATTTTCCTGAACGCGAGTATAGTCACGCGGATCGATATCGGGTACAAAGGCCCGGAACCAGAAGGGAGCAATCGTATCAGCTCGCCGCTGGTCGGGAAGACTCGGCTCGCGGGAGCTCACTTCCAACGAGACGCGAAAAGATACACTGGTGCGGGCAAATATACAGTCGACCGGTACAAACGAAAAGTGACAGCTCGCATACGTAAACGTTTTTAAACATTTAAAAAGGGGAAAATACTCTAAATTAATAGGAAAATTATCTCGGCTGGATTTTCACAACAACAAAAATTCATTATTAAAACTTTTTGTTAGTGTCTCATATAGGTCGTTAAAAATTGACTGCATTTTTTTTCTGTCTCTTAGAGAAGTGTGTCATTCGCGTTAAGGTGTAGCAAGTCGGTTAATCTATTTGTTTGTTTTCTTCGCGTGAAATGTATAATCGCGGAACTGACGAATTGATACGCAAGCTTTTATCCATATGCATGATCTTACGTGTGGTGACATCAAGGGCCTTAAGTTCGCTCTTGGTCCATTGAACCACTCCAAACGAGTAGAGTAGAACTGGGACGGCAAGCATGTTAGTCGCAAATACCTTATTCAACGCTGACAGATTGCCAGACCATGAATGAATAAAACTTATATCCACAAGCTCAGTGTCCTCGGGAACGCCAACAATCTTTCCGTTCTTCAGATGAATTTTGGCACCCTTATCCAATTCAAAGTTCATCCCAAACTCTCCTGTGTACTTCTTGACGATATTTATGGCAGTTTAAAGTTTGCCTTTACCAGAGGCATAGAGCTTCAGGTCATCCATATAAAATATATGAGTGAATTTATGCTCGCGCTGGTTATTTTCACCACAGAGGTATCCAGAAGAATTTCGTAGTGCGAGAGATAGAGGCAGAAGTGTGATGCAAAAAAGCAAAGGGCTCATGGTATCCCCTAATGTTGGTGTGTAGAAGTAAAATTCTTCCACCAGAAGTTCTTGATACAATCTGGTCCAGCACCGGAAAAGTTCTTCGTGCCTCTAAGTGCTTTCTTCACCTCTTCGGCAGTGATTGATGCACATTCCTCCTCAGATTTTATGAGGTTGTCGCAAAATTCCTTGAAACGGATGATACTGCCAGTATCTTCTTTCAACTTTAGTGTTTTCGGGATCTTGTATACCTCTCGCCAATCTACCTCGTTGGGCTTGTGTGGATTTTTGACAGAAACGGGGTGATCACTAAACAGGCGAGATGGGTCAGCGAGAAACTTTTGATTTTCCCTGATCCATCTCTCCATCTTCTGTATTCTCCTCCTTTGCTCAGATAACAGCCGTATTTCGTCAACAATATGCCGCTTGATTGTCAGCAGCTTTGACTTGTTTAGTGTGTGATTCAAGATCCTCAGTTCTCGGGCGAACTTTCGAACCCTTTCTGTGAACGGTGTACCAGATGTTATGTAGTCCATCACACATTGAACACGGGACGCATTCTGTCTTGCCCATCCAATCTTCTTGTTCAGTTAATGCAAGCATCTTTTGGCCTTTTGGTTCATCGTCGGTTTGAGCCTTCGATTTGAATCAGCCAAAGCTCTCGCAGCACCATAAACTGAGCAATTGATGGTCTAGAGGTCGGTCTCTTGCAAGATTTCTCCATGAAGGGAGAGATCTATTTCAGCCAGATCTTGGGGCTTAGGAGAAACTTGCATGTTAATGTTCCTTCTTGTCCTGAAATCGGGATCATCTCTCAGAAGGTGCCAGCTTTCCGCGTTTTGTCTTAATGTCGCTTCCTCATCTTCGGTTGCAGCTTTATCAAGCAGCGGTTGGGGAAGCACTCCGCGTACATTTCCATTTTTCCATAGGTAGTCACGTTGATTTCGCAAGGATTGAATCGAAACGTGCTGAAGCTCTGGGTATTTTTGGCACCACAGAGTATGCATACGCGCCATAAAGCCTCGACGAACAGGGATAATGCTGGTATCGTAGCAGTCTAGCAACTCATACTTGAGTTTATTCGTCCTCTCAATGTGGGCGTTTTGCCGGTTCGTCGTCGTGTTTGCATCTAAATTATTTTCAGCACCCCAAACTCTATGATCATCGGCATTTTTCAACCACCCATTGTCGGGTGCTCTGCGCGTTTGATCGTTTTGAACCGCATTTACAACTTTTTGGTGTTTTGGTAGTGGCATTGTTGTTCCCACGAGCAGCTAGGGAAAGGGTTCGTCCATCCTTGAAGAGCCCCGCATGCAAGGATAAGGCTGCATACTCTGAGAGGTCACACGGTATCCCAGAGTCACCGTTTAAGACACCTCACACAGGTGCCATTCAGCTTTCTGCACGGATGTTACGCCTCCGCTTAGGGGTTATTCTTTCGGGACCATCCCTGGACAATTGTACGCGACTGCTTATTAATTGCTGTAACCATATACAGCAGAAAGCCTTGGTACAGGGACCCTCTATCCGCAACCCGAGGACGCGGTCGGTGACTTTGTCATAGGCCCTTCAGTTCTATTCCAAAGGAATCGAAACCGAAATATAAACCGAATATATATATATATATATATATGTGTGTGTGTGTGTGTGTGTGTGTGTGTGTGTGATTTAGCGCTACGAAAACGAGAATAATTTTGACAGAGATTTTTAACGTATCATTAGTCATCCATAGAAACTTCTGCTACAAGCAGGGTAACGGTCTATGACCCTACGCCACTGGCCCACGAAAAATATGAGAAGACCCCATGCTGCGTCGGGAAAATTGAATTTCGTCACGGTAATAAAGGTCGAATACATTCCAACGAAAAAAGTATAAACTAAAAAAAAAAAAAATAATGTAAATTGGAAAGTAAAGCGAATTTGTTATTTAATTTTTTAGGATAATATACAGCCTTATTACAACCTTCTACGAAAATTAGAAGCTAACAACGTCACTCTGTTTATTATTGTTTATAGCAGAATAAGTTATTATTTTACCTGAAAGTAGCTGAGGCCAATTTGTTACATATAAGACATGAAAAAAAATAATAGTAATCTTACCATACGAAACTATGGAATTTTTCCCGTACTTTTGAATATCCCATGCAAGCATGGAAATTATCCATTGCTCAGTGGTAAGGTTCCTATGCGCGTCGAGAATCCCATACATGATATGGGAAAACTTCAGTCATGTATGGAACTTTGATGCGCGGCTGCAGAATGCGCAGCCGAGTGAAGCGCTCATGCACTGTAACCGTGGTGAATGGAGGAGATGGAGCAGAGTATACAATCATGGCGTCAAGCGTATGATTCATAGTAGTTTGAGTGCTTATGAGTGCAATCAGTGTTAGTGAAATTAGACATTTTTTTACCAAAAGAAGAAGAAAGCAACAGGAGAGGGAAGTAGTTGGAAGTGTGGAAATACGTGGAATTCAAGAAATAAGTGGTAAGTTGATGATTATATAACTGTTTAGTACATAAGTTGTAGCAAGCATTGCTGCAGCGTAAATGTTATATTTATGTAACCTTTGCTTTTTCTGTTTGTTTCTTTTTCATAGAGAAAGTTTTGCAATTTTATATTTATATTTATATTATGAATTTTTTGACAGCTTTCATAATACGTATTCGGAACTTAAAAAAAAAATAAAATATCATGTAATATTTCAACGATCATTTTTGATTTAAAAAATCAGAAAGAGTATGTAGGTATGTTTACAAATAGAGGTGAGTCAAATTTAATGTAACTTAAATTTAATTTAAATATTTCAATCAGAAAAAAAAACAAAAACATTATGATAAACCATGAGTTTTCGTCATTTATGACATTTGAATTAAAAAATATCATACATACGTGCTCTAAGACAGAGTTCACTTAACTCTGGGCAACAACGGCTTACCGGCCGGACCGCAGCGTAAGCGAGAGATAATCGATCACGCCGAAAAATTAAAACATCAACAGTTTGTTAACTACTATTTCAATTGAGCTTAAAATTTCCAGAAAACTTCTTTGAACCTTCCTGACCAACTTTCTCGCTGACAGTTTTTGCTCGCTCAAAATTCGCTCGACTCCCGAAACGATCAAAGTTGTTTGTGCACGAATTGTGCAACGCGGCGGCAAAAAATTATTAACTTTTTTTAGATAAATATTTTCAACTTTTGCTGACGTCATTTGTCACAGAAAATATCAATGCTTACATCTTATGAATTTCACTAAAAAATAATAAAGAGTTCTGACTTCGTCACGAGTTCAAGTGAAAAAAGGCGAAATATTTTAATAAGATAAAAAAACAGTTTTTTGTAAATAATTCAAAAACTAAAAAAGCTACAACTTTTTCTATTTTAAGAAAAAGATGCTCAATTGAATTTCTAATAAGAATGCGTATTAAAAAAATTAAAATTCAAAACTTTATTCTCAAGTGCCCAGGGGCCTCCCCACTACCAGCAGAATAATTTTATATCTCCTTTTTGCATCCGGCGCCTCAATTTGCGTACGATTTAACCATACTTTGAAGAATAAGATGTAAATGCAACTTAGCTTGCAGGGTAATTATAAGTGGTTAGATATGTTGGAAGATTTAATTTTTCTTACAATGATACAAAACACCGGACTATCAGAACGAAAGTATTGAAACGGTTTCACACTCTGTTCAAGAAGATACCGGTTAACGCAAAGACTGCCTTTCTGGAGAACAGCAAACGCTGTTTCTTGCAGTACAAACGGGTAATATTTTCGGGTCTCAACTTCAGTTTCAGGAATTAGCTCCAAAGCCACAATACAATAATCTCCATAATATATAGTCATATGTATCCGGAAATTTGCACAGTCGATGCATTGTTGCTTCTCTTGCCCCTCAAAATATAGTGAAATGATGTTGAAATAACTTTTGAACTATTTCCACTCGTCAATGTTTAAGGTTATACTTACTTCGAGGACCCTAGCAGACCTTTGCAATAGTTTTTCTTGCAAAAATAAAAACTTTAAAAAAATATAATACTTTTCGAAAACGTGGTTTGAAGGCGACTTCAAGCGTCCATAATCAAGCATCTATAATCGTTTAGGCAGTGCTGCTTATTCTGTCCGCTAGGGGAGTATACGACATAATGATGTTGATGACAAGGAAGGCTTTCAGATACTGAGCTATACTTAAGAACTGAACACTTTATATTTTTTTTTACAAATTTAATAGAATTGCACTTTCCACCCAAATTCACCATGCC
>CAKNWU010145485.1:0-11662 GCA_932072015.1 Andricus quercustozae | reverse complement strand
TTTTTCTGAATTGAGACCAAAAAAGTATGATTAAAAAAAATTATCTAGTTCCGAGAAATAGAATGTCGAAGTTTACAATCTCAAAGTGACAGGAACCTAAAATTGGAACAGGCTGGGTTGCGGATCACAATAAAAAGAGCAGTTTAATGTATGGCATCACGATTTAATCTCACCGCACCAGTTTGCGTTTTAATAAAGTCTTTCTCCTCAAAATGATAACGGCACACGAAAACCCGTTTCGAGGTTATAGTCTCATAAGGTAATTTTGACAGCACAGCCACAACAAACAATTTGCCGCGCACGCGCTGTCACCCTTGGCGTTGAAAATTTGCGCTATCTGCGGTGGGCCAGAGAACTAATATCGCACCCCTCGATGCTTCACAGTCCCCGCGCCAATGTCCTAAAAAGTCACGACGCTTATCGCATCTGTTTACATCATCGATGAAAATGTTTATACTAATAAGTTACTGCAACCGTACAGAATTAGGCTGGGGCTCATTTTTGTTTTTTTGAAAAATTGATTGAATCTTAAAAAATTTGTGTGAATTCATCCTGTGCTCTTTTTAAATTTTTTTTTTCAAAATTTAGATTGCTTTTAAGCAAATTAAAAAAAGTTGACAATTTCAACTGCAAGTTGGTTTTTTATTATAACTGAAAATAATAGAAAATTATGAATATTTAGCAATTCATTTTATTTTTATTTGAGTATCATTTTCGACGATTATGACTGCGTTCAAATTTAAACTATTTTTGAAATCTTAAGCAATTGGAAATATGATTTTACCCTGGGCTAATTATTTTTAAAGAAAAAATTACAATTTTAATTAATATTTGGGCTCATTTCTTAATGATTCTTTTTAAAATTATATAACCTCACTTTTTTATTAAAATAATAAACAATACAAATTATGAACATTTACAAATTTATTTTATTTTACTTTCATTTTCAAAGACAATTACATCCTTCTAATTATAACTAACAATACAAAATCATGAAAGTCTAGAATTTTATTTTATTTAACTTTCAGTTACATTTTCAAAGAATATTACGTCCTTCTAATTGTAACTATTATTGCAATCTTAAAAAATTCAAAATTTGATTTCATCCTGTGCTAGTTTTTGTAGAAAACATTAAAATTATAATTATTTTTGAAATTTAAAGAAGTTTAGAAAATTTCAAAAAGTACGCCCATCCTTTGCTCATTTATGTTTAAAGAAAACGAAGTTAACCAACAATATATTTCCGATGACTTTTTTCTATGATACTTGGTAAATTCCCAAAAATTATTAATTATTTAAACAATTTTCATAAACAAATTAGGAGCTTGGTCTTTTTCAACGAATAGGATCAATTAGTTAAGAGTATCAAGAAAGAATGTAATTCCAGTAACTCTTTTCCACGATACTTTGCAAATATACAATAATTATTCATTATTTCAACAATTTTCGTAAACATATTCAGACTTTGCGCTTTTTTCAAGGAATAGACACAATTTGTTAACGGAGTCAACTAAGATTGTCTTTCCGATGACTCTTTTCTGTGTTGTTTTGTAAATTTACAAGAATTATTAGTTATTTGAACAACTTTCATACAAAAAATTCAGAATTTGACTAGTTTTTAAAAAATGGGGTAAACTTTTTACAAAATTAACTAAGAATATCTTTCCGATGACTACTTTCTATTATGATTTTCAAATTTTCAAGATTTAATAATTATTTAAATTATTTTCATGAGCAAATTAGGAGTTTGGCCATTTTTCGAAGAATCGGCTCATTTTGTTTACGGAAGCAACAAAGGATGTATATCCAATAACTTTTTCCTACGATACTTTGCAAATTTACAATAATGATTAATTATTCAAATATCTGAACTATAATATTAAAATTGAAACCATTTGAATATTTTAAAGAAATTCATTTTTACAAGAGAATATATGCATGATATGGTTAATAAGGATTAAAAAAGCGTACAATTTTTTGTATGGTAATAACTTTTATTTTCATTAATTTCAGTCTTTTTTCTTTTTTTTTAATTTCTTCCATTAATTTGATCATCTCTTCAATTGAATGATATTTTGCTTTATTATGATTTTCTGGAAAGTATTTTCTCGTGCAATATATTTTACCGTATATTTTACTGTGATTTAGCAGTCAATCGAACATAGAACCGGTATTATTGTTACCTATTGTACTACGCCTTTTTATTTTTGAATCCCCGGTGAAACAAAGGTCTATAAACGGGTCATCCTCGTTCCTAAAGCATCATTTAAGTCCTTCAGCATGCGTACATATACCGCCATACGAGCCCACTTCACTGCGTATGGGCCTGTGACAAATTTTTGTTTACTAAGGTGGGCTTAAAATCACGGTATAAATTAAATCACAAGCAGTGATAACCCGCAGCTGCATGCGCCTTTATTAGAAGTACTCGCGATTCCCTGGAAATTAGGCCAGAGGAGAGGAAAACTGCAGAAAACTACCTCCCGAGTTCACCCGGCTTTTGGACAGTCGAGTTTGAAGGCAGACATTCGACCCTACCCACCGAATGCATACAGTCATTTTCGGCTTCAAACCTCCCTCTCGAATTCAAATATTTGAAACGCAGCGAATACACAAAGCCGTTCGTACGTCGCAGATGGTCACCCATCCGAGTGCTATGTGCGCCCGAAATGGCTTGACATCTGGACTATTCTCGACTCCAGATCATTGCGAAGAGGTACCCATGCGATGAGATACCCACGTGAAGAGGTGTACAAATAAAAGTTATTGAAGTGAAAATTAATTTCATGGTATTTTATTCAAAATTCAATAATTTGGTTAAAATTTTACGTATTTTATTGTAAGTTCGTCTTTTTTAGTAAAACATTAATCTTCTTGATTGATAATTTAATTTCGTTGTTAAGAGTTAAACTTCTTTGTTAAACATCCATTTTATTACTTGAAGATACATATCTCTGCTTCAAAATTCAACTATTTAATTAAAAATTCGTTATATATTTTAAAATAATTTTTTAAACTGAAAATTTAATTTGTCTATTTGTGGTTAAAATATCAACAATTTGGATAAAAATTTATGTATTTTATTGGAAGCTCGTCTTTTTTCGTAGAAAATTAATCTCCTTGATTGAAAATTCAATTACTAGATTGAAAGTTGAACTTCTTTGTTAAACATTCATTGGATAATTTGGTGATCTATCTCCCTGATTGTAAATTCAATTATTTTATAAAAAATGCTTTTTGTTAATTAATTTTTTCAACAGAAAACTTAATAATTCTTTTTTTAGTTGAAGATTGATCGCTTTTAGTTGAACATTCAACAATTTGGTTGAAAATGTATGTATTTTATTGTAAGTTCGTCATTTTTCGTAGAAAATTTATCTTTTCATTTATTTATTCATTTATTTAAGAAAAGTGCACGGGCAAGGCCCTTTATTGCGAAGACACTTATCAACTAATTGAAAAGCCAACTTAAATCTAATTCAGCATCAGTGTCAAAGAAATCCAAATTATAGTTAAACTTTTTATTATTAGAGTTCGCTTATTGAAATATCCTAGACAACGGGGAATTCGCTCCATAGTTAGTACGATGATAAGGTACATGAAAGTGTGTTTTTGATCGAAGAGGTTTCCCTGGTGCATTTAATTTAATTTCAGAAAGTAAAATAGGAGGACTTCCGTTTCATTCATGAAAGTGTTAAGTAGAGGTAATTGAGTGGTGCTAATTGTAGTGAGTTTGCAGTGGAATTTGAGTTGAGTTGATGGGACAAATGTGTTAAAGGGTTTTGTGAGTGAGGGTTTGTATGTTGAAAATAATTAAAGTGAAGAGTTGTGTGATATTTTGAGTGATTGGAACTATTTTGGCTAGGCTGAGAGGTTGGTTTGTTTAGCGTGAGAAGCAGGGCAGGGAGACAGGTGCAGCCGAGTAGCGGCGACAGGGAGGGTTAGGGAGGGAGAAGCTCGCAAGAAGGTGACGGTAGCGCCATGTTAACAGTAGCCACGCAGCACGCAAGTTACGTTTTAATGGATTCAGACGAGGAAGTATCCTGCTAGCCGAAAAGTGAGATAAAAAGAAGGGGACAATATACGAAAACGGTAGAAAAGGAGAGATTGAGGGAGGGTAGTTTTGGCTCAATCGAACCGATTATAAATTATATTCGTGGACTTGAAGACGGCGTGTAAGTCATTGGATAAGGTCGAGATAGAAGAAGTTATGGTGAAAAAGGGGACACAAGAGGGGTTAATACAGGGGTTAATAAAGAGATTTTCGGAAATCTTCAGAGAGAAAAAAAGCAGGGTAAAGGTAGGAGAGCAAGTAGGAGAAATTTTCTGGTTAGTGAGCGGAGTAAGGCAAGGATGTCCTCTGAGCCCACTTTTATTTAATATATTAATCTCAGACTTAGAAAAAGAAATGAAAAGAAAGGGATGGGATGGGGAAGAGTTAGGATGTGAGAGGAAAAGATATATACACTGGCATACGCGAATTATATAGTGTTGATGGTAGAGTATGAAGAAGGGATGGGAAACAGTTGAATTTAAATGTAGAAAAGACAAAGGTAATGAGGTTTGAAAAAGGAGGGAGAAGAAAGAAAGAATGGATTGGGAGATGGAAGGGAGTAAAGTTAACGGAAGTAGTTAGTTAGTTGTAATGTGAGCGCCAGGGGGGCCCCTGGCGCCGTGTGTTTTTGGATATGGTGGGTTTCGTTGTTATTAACGTTCTGAAATTATACCTCTCAGGTTTTAGGCATAATTATGGCACAGTAAATGATGCCCTACTTTGTTGATTAGGCAAAGTGATCTTCACCCACTCTGCCATTCGGCAGCCTTCTTAGCAGGATGGGGTGGAGGGAGCGATCCATCTGAGGTCATCAGTTAGATGCACAGATTCCAGGCACTGTTCTGGTGTGTTATGTAAGTGTATATGTGTGTATGTGTTCATTACTCGAAGTCGGCCAGTGACCACCAAGCGGAGGTCCCTCGAGAGGGCCTGCCTCTACGTAAGGGGATCGCTAACTCATTTTCGAGTCTTCTCAAAATCGGCTTCGACCCCCCAAGGTTAGGCGCTCCAAAGAGCCCATTTATCCTTGGTAAGGCACCAGCTTTTTCTAAGGGGACCTACAGTTTAAGGTGGGTTCCGAACCACCGAAGTCCCGATAGAAGTACATAGAAAAATTTTCGTTGGTACCCGGCTCAGGGATCGAACCTCAGACCACCTGCATGCGACAGGGATAATGGAACAGGTATGGGGAATAGGAAAAAAAAGGTTCAAGAAAGATTGGAGAAGGAGTATGTGGTTATTTGATACGCTGGTATGGCCAGTATTAGGTTAAGGAACAAAAATAAGGAGATGATAGGAAAGAAAAGGGTTTGACAGTTTATAAGAAAGGTATATAGGGTTGACACTACGGGTAGACTGGAGGACGCCTGGATATATGGTGGGAGAAGAAGCGCAAAGGGATAAATTAGGTACTAGAGCGGGTAAGAGGGCATGGCAATTTGAGACAAAGTTAAGGGAGGGAACGGGAGGGTAGGTGTCGAAAAAGTGTTTGAAGGAGGTAGAAGAAAGGAGAGGGTGAGCGGCAGAACTAACAAGATGAGAAAAAGAAAGGAGGGTGTGACGAATCAAAATAGAATAACTGGTAGAAGATGATAAAAATGGAAGGAGTACCAAAGTATCGAGAAAAGGGATGGGAAGAGAGAAGATTGACCAGAATATCAAGATTTAAAGTGGGAGACGAGGTTAGGGAGGGGATATATTGGGAAAAGGAAGAGAACAGAAAGTGCAGAATATGTGAATGGAGGAAGAAAACATCGGAGCATATGCGGGAAGGATGTAGAAGAGGAATGGAAGATAAGGGCAGCTGGAAAGAGAATGTGGTAAAGATTCCAGGTGAGGATGGAATGGGTGAGGATTGGATGAAGGACTTTGAGGGGGCTAGTGGGCGACTGAGAAAGAATGAAAGTGAAAAAATGGCAAAGTAAAAAATGGGAATGAGATAGAAGATAAGTGAAAGTGAAGGAACAAGGAAATGGCAGTCGCCTAAACAAGAAACGTAAAGATCGTTGAGTAGTTATTGTGTAGTAGTATAAGTAGATTAAGATGCGCACGCTCTCACTCACTCGCCCTCTCGTTTTAGATCGTTCACTCACTCTTCCGACCGTAAAATTGTGATATATTAATATAGAAGTAAGGAGATAGATATAAGAATTGATGTAAATAGTTATCAATGTTTGTAAATAGTAAGGATAAGATAATAGAAAGTTTGTATATCGTCTTGTAAGAAACGGAGGTCATGTAAACCCTTAGGGGACACATTATGAATAAAGAGAGTAAAGTAGGACAGTCAATACCATTGTTTAAGATATTGTGCAGGAATCGAAAATCAGCAAACAAGAATCTAAAACAAATTTAAGGAATATTGAGTAGCGCTCTAATCTCGTGATAGTCGTGGTCGCGTCTGTTCATGGACATGCCCAACTGCCTAGCCGCGAAACGACGGAATCGGCTCTGAATACGTTCTGAATACGTTCGAGTCTGCGAAGAATTTCTAGTGATGAAGCCCAGTCATATAAGGGACTTGTTTCCAGCAGCAGAAACCTGATCATCGAAAGATAATGTTTCATCAAGGTGTATCCCAATTTTTTTTTTACAAGGGTAGGTGGAAAATGTGATACCACACACCGAGAAGGGTCCGCACTTCTCGGTAGTGTCGGGATGCTGATATCATCACTACAATGATCTTAATACATATAAATATATACAAAGATCTTAATTCAATCATTATAGTGATGCTATCAACCACCGACTAAAAACCACCACCCTTTCTTCTTGGCAGATGTCCCCCCGGAAACCGCTTTCGCATTACTTCAGGGGGTGCCGTTCTTTAGCCGTGCCTCGGCCTTCATCTTCTTTGCCAGCTTGCTCTTCTCCTATTGTACTGGGCAACATGATGGACCTGCCCAGCTGCGCTGCTAGCTTGCACGTCCAAGAGGCTTCCTCAACGAGGCTGCCTCTCGGAACGCCAAGCAACTCTTTGTTCCCGGACTCTTTGTTGCCTTTGCGGCGCAGAGGTAGCACTGCGGTGTGCTTACGCACACTGTAGCTTTATGCCCCTCTTTGCCGCATCGCCAACATCCTCTTGTCAGATCAGGACCCTTACAAACTGCTGCCATGTGGCCAAAGCCTAGACAGCGGTAACAGCGTGTGACCTCCATTTTATTACGTAAGCGACAGGACACCCACCCCACCTTGAGGTGTCCTGCGCTTACCAAACTCGCCGCCATGTCTTCGGTCAGTTCCACAAAAGCCTTCAGAGTTCCTCTGAACGCCCTCTTTGTGAGACTGACCCTGATCTCGCCTGCTGGCTGCTCGCCAAAATGTCTTCTGACAGCAGCCTCGACCTCCTCCGCGTCTGTGGTTGTGTCAAGGTCAAATACCTCGACCTCAGTGCGAGGAAACAGCTCCCTCACACGGCCACCTTCACCCACAACCTTT
The DNA here is from genome assembly GCA_932072015.1 of Andricus quercustozae. Classification (NCBI taxonomy): domain Eukaryota; kingdom Metazoa; phylum Arthropoda; class Insecta; order Hymenoptera; family Cynipidae; genus Andricus; species Andricus quercustozae. The sequence continues at coordinate 4,170 of CAKNWU010145485.1, read as the reverse complement.
TTGATCGCAGCGGAAAGCTTGGATCTGCCATCCGCTGCGGGCCCTACTTCTACGAGGACCTCTCCGCTCCTGGTTTCCCTGACACCCCTGATTGTTACGCCAAGGATGTCAGGTCTGACCTTTCGCTTGAGGTCCTTGAGAACATCTGCGTAGCTCGAGCCCTCAGCCGGTTTGATTGAAACCGCTTCGGGTCTAGCTCGTCTCTGCTTCCTCCTCTTTGTTCTTGTCGCCTTGGGTACAGGAGTTCGTATCTCTCCCTCTTCCTTCTTGGGAGTCGAGGTTGCCGCTACACCGGTTGTCCTCGACTTCTTCTTCTTCTTTTGTGGCCTAGAAGCTGTCGCCTCTACGGGGCTCAGGGTGGGCTCCCTCGGTCTCTTCCCGGATTGGGTTGAGGGAGTTTCCACGGCATCTTGTTCCGTCTGAATTCCCCTACTGGCTCTTCGTTCGCGTCCTGCCTTTTTTCTGACTTCTTTGACTCTGTGGCCTACCCTCTCCTTCATGTAACTGGAGATGCAGTCAAAGTGCGTTTCGAGCGCCTTCACATTGCCTTGGAGACGCACAAGATGTTCCTTCGCATCACTTACACCGTCTCATATTTCGAGCCACATATTTCTCCGTTTCACGCAGAAGACCTCCATCTTCCCCATGATCTCTTGGAGACACATTAGCTCCTCCTTCGTTTCCTGGTACCTACAGTAGAAGTCGGACTTAGTCCTCTTCGCACCTGACCACTCCCTCAATTTCTCGATGAAACTGGGCTCCTCCGTGACATCCAATGGACCTCCTAACTCCTCGCAGACGCTCCGTTCTAAGTAAGTACGCCCCCCCCCCCAAATCCTCGGAACCGGCACTGACCACCCGGGCTTGCACCCGATCGGAATCAGTGGGGAGATTGCTACTCCCTTGGGGTATAATGTTTTGTTCATACTCACTCATGTTTGGTTTGCATTCGGGGTTCCTTCCCCTAGCTGATTTTTGTCCGCCCCGGGTATTTGATTTCCCCGGTACCACCCATATCTGGGAGGCGTTCCCCTATCCGCAACGTGGGGAGGCGCCCGATGGAGGACCAGTAAACCCCACACGGGCAGGTGTATCCCAATGTCACGCACACGTGTGACCCTGTCCAGCACCTGCCCCAATGAGATATATGTGCCTAGGAAAATGTTTTTTCCTAGAACGTGATATGACTACACATTTTTTAATGTTAAGGTACATCTCATTTAGAGTGCACCAATCTTGCACCAATCGACGTCGTCCTGCAGATCAATACAATCCAGATGGTTGTTTATTTCTTTGTAAAATTTCAGGTCATCAGCGAAAAGCAAAAAGAAGAAAAATTTAACAAATAAACCGATGTCGTTAAAGTGAAGGAGGAACAAGAGAGGTCCCAGGTGCGAGCCTTGTAGCATACCACACGAGGCGATAAAAACTTCAGAGCATTTCCATTAATACGTACTGATTGGAATCTACCATCTAAGTAGCTAGAAAGCCATGAGAGTGAGTTAGACGTAATCCCAAGAGCTCCGAGTTTAGCCGCTAGAATGCCGTGATCTTCTGTGTCAAATGTTGCCGGTACCCTTCTTCGCATTAAGGAACGATCGAAGGAACGCTTCGCGAAGGAAATTGCGCCTGCGAGAAAATACCAAGTCTGTATGCACGACTATTAATAAACATTCTCTCTGGAACTTCTTCAGATAAGAGCTCGGAAACTGTGGACATAGGGATTTCTTTGCTAGTAGAGCCATCATCACTGCTCTTCTCGGGAAGGCCAAAGACTATAAGATTATTTTTCCTAGAGAATCTCTGCTCCATTTCAGAGAGACATTGACGTGCGAGTGACTTGATATTAATGGGTGGGTGGGAGGTATCTGCGGATTTTAATTTGTTAAGCATACCTTCAGCAGCATCCATCCTGGTAGTTAGATCTACAACTCGCTTTTCTGTGCCGTCATTTGGTAAAATGGCATTGTCAATTTAAAAAAAAAAAACATTTTCAAATTTCTCGAAAAGCGAGTTGACGGAGGTTGTGACCATTTTGAGTTCAGGCTTCATGGATTTGAAGCCACTTTTCATGATTTGTTCGATGTCCCCAACAGTAATAGATGCAAAAGCTGGTTCTGGCGAGGTCAGAGTGCGAGATCTTGAACGGCAACATTTAGAGTAGGATCCATCGCCAAGAGGCATCTATCACAGTGCCTTTACATACGCGATAAGTTTTCTCAGCAGGTATGAGTTGTTTGTCAGATTTTTCCTTAGCAAGCATATTTGAAAAAGACAAAAAAATATTCAAGAGAGGTTATTAGCACTATTCAACCGACAACTTTTGAGGTTAGCATCCTATACCCTTGACATACACGAACACTTAGGTGCAACCGCACTGCCTATTTACGAAAAATTAATTGACAATACTCAACAATACACGGTGGGCTTGAATCTCAGACAGGTTTTACAAAAATGTCAAAGGAAACGGGCAACGGCGATTGGTTCCTGGGCCCCCAAAGGTGTAAAATCCGTTGAGTTCGAAATCCTATCTGCTAAATTAAGATTTCACATATCGACTAATATGATGCATGAACTCAAACCTTTGAGCCTAATGAGAATCGAGAATTATGTGTGATCATGAAGCGAATCGATTGAAAGTGTGCGCTGCTTGTTGCATGAATATTAAGGTCGGCAAGAACAAATCTGAATTCAATATCACCGATCGAATTGAGAAGCTCATCAAAAAATTCATCATTCCAAATTTTTGTTCAACTCATTCAAAGTTTTCGCGGTACTAGTCACACTCCAGTCAAGAAAGGAAGAAGACACGTGCGTCAAAAATCAAATCAAATTAATGCCTCGAACGGCCTGTATGCCAAGTCAGATGATATCCACGTTCCTGGTGCATCGGATAAAAAATCAGATAAGACTCCCGACAAATTCCAGATTTGTACGAAGTGCTTTCAACAAATAGGCAGAGGAATCAAACATTCTTGTATTAGTCATAATGGTTCATCGAAGATTGTTCAGAATATGGCCAAATTACTGGAAAAATTATCCGAAAAGCAGCAAAATGAAGTAGTAAAATCTACGTTAAAAAGGAAGTTCCAGTCTCCGAATAATACCGATGATATCAGTAAGGAGAATGAGGAACTCAGTTTAAGTACAGGCGGTTCCAGATCAAGAGTTATTTTAAAGCCAATAAATGAAAAAAGTGGAATTTACTAGCGTTAGAACAGCCAGGTCAATCGGTTCACCGTGAATTCATGAAACACTGGTAAAAGTATTGAATAAACATTATATGGATGATTCGACATACTTAGAATGATTGAAAAATGCCGTTGTCCACTTTCCATCTCGACACTTGTAAATCATTTTCATCTATAAGGACTGGATAAATTCATTATAAACCGATTTGTATCGGCCTATACTTGAAAAAATTAAGAGATAATATGCAAAATTGTTATATTTTCGACTTCTTTTTAAAAATTGAGATATTTTTCTTAATAAACCTGTCTGAAATTCGAGCCCATCGTGAATAAAAGACCTAAGCGTTCACTTCAAACATGTTCTAGATTACGAACACTACCATGCTGGAAATTAGCAATTTATTGACGATCGCAACTTCTTCGTTAAAATTTCATTTTATTACTTGAAGAACCATCTCTCTGTTTGAAAATTCAACTATTTTGTTGACAATTTAACTATTTTGTTAAAAATTCGTTCTTCTTAATTTAATTTTTTTAAACTGAAAACTTAATTATCATATTTTTGGTTATAAATTGAACAATTTGGTTGAAACTTTATATATTTTATTGCAAGTTCGTCTTTTTACATTCTCATCCAGAGAAGGTATTAGATTTGTGTAAAATTTGAGCCCCCCCAGTTTTTGTCAAATGTCCACGTTTTGAGACCCACTGAACATACAAAACAGGGTTTTACGACTGTGTCTGTCTGTATGTGGGTATGTATGTATGTATGTATGTATGTATGTATGTATGTGGGTCTGTATGTATGTAGATTTTTAGTTTGTTAGCACGATAACTTTCGAAAGAATTGACAGATTGGATTGGGCTTTGGTATAATCTTTAAGTGCCCTAGAATGAAGGTAAAGTTCGTTAGCCAGTCATTTTGGATACAAATTCAAAATGTGAGCATATTTTGAAAATTTTTTAGAACACCTTTTTT
>CAKNWU010145467.1:1142-12050 GCA_932072015.1 Andricus quercustozae | reverse complement strand
TTTCTGTTACTCTCAAAGGAAAAGCAAGCAGGAAGTACGTTAAGTAGGACCCCAGGTTAGTTGAAATTATATTACTGATCAATTATTCAATAACTGAAACAACTTTAATTAAAAGGTGCGTGTATATCCATAATCATAATAAATAATCATCCAGAAAATCCCATATAAAAGAACCTTGCAATTAGAATTGGTTCAGCTCCACGGTGAATGTGGTTAAAGTTTTTGTTGAAATGTTTTTACTTTCATGGAAAAAGGTTTAGCTTGTGAAGTAAGGCAAAAATCAGATAGAAAACCTGATTTAGAGAACCCCTCAACTTTACGCAATTGGGATTCATCAAAGGAGCTGACAACGAACTTCGGCCGCTTCTTATGTGTAGGAAATACGCTCCTGATGACTTGATTTTACCGTGCACATGTAAAAAGAACTGTTCATCAGGACACTGTCATTGTAAAAAAAAACTCTGTATTCTCCCAGTGGGCAAAAAATTTGGCGACGTCTTTACGGCATCGTTACGACATATTTACGACAACTTTACTACATCCTATGTCCATGTCGTTAAGGTGTCTTTATGATATCGTAAAGACATCGTCAGATCGTGCTACGTCTTTACGATATCGTAAAGATACCTTAATGACATGGACATAGGATGTCGTAAAGTTGTCATAAAGATGTCGTAAAGACGTCGTCAAATTTGTTGCCGATTGGGCTGTATTCCTCTTTGTGCTTGCTCAGTTGCTGAATGTATCAATACATCTATGTAAAAAAACACGAATATGTAAGTATATAAAAGGTAACCCTTTGCGGACGGTTGCCGTACATATTCACTACAAGTATCACTGTTCGCATTTCCCCCATTCATTCATTGTGTCGGAGATCCTATAACATCCGCAAAGGGTTAATAATATTTACACATGTAATATTTTAAGAAACGTACGTTTCTTTCCTATTTTGCGCTGCTGCGTTTTTGAAATTCTAATCGTGAGTCCAAATCTTCACAAAATGCGCGTCTAATTAAACATAAATAAAGAAAATATACTTAATTTTAGTAGAAAGTTGCAAATAAACTGATTAATTTGTAAGAGATACCGCCGTTCCTTGCGTTCACCCCCTACCCCCACTCCCCGGGTAAACGCACACTATCAGAAGCCGGCACCCTGCATTTTTTTATTATCTAGTACCCCCTGAACATGAATCTGAAGAGAAACTGCGTTACACTATTTATGCATGCTCAATGTTATCGTGTCCTCGTCTATGAAGCAAATTTTCGATTAATTTAAATATAACCAAAACAAGACCATTTTTCAAAAAACGAAGGCTTCCTTTTTCAGCATTGTGCCATTGAGATTATGTGGTAAAAATATTACATCCCACAGTTCATCCGTGTAGGAGGAAACAGGGGTTATGTAATACATGGGCAAAAATTCAAGCCTGACGAAGCGCCTTAAGAGCAAACCCCCTTGGCAAACTCTAGGTTTCGATCTTTCAAAGATGGAATCCCGGGTACTTTTTTTCATCAATAGACAAACTAAGGGACCGATCCCCTGTACCTGCTCTCCTCGGGACTCAAACGGTCACACATTGCTGCCACAACCCATCCGTTTCTAAGTGTTCGTGAAGGAGGCAACGTCCACTCTGGATGGTATCACTCTCTCCCTGCAGTACACATGTTCTGATCTTGAGGAGAGTTAAACCTAACTATTCATTTTTTGTCGGCTCCAGGATAAAACCCCAAATTGATCAAAACCTTTTACTCTCAGTCCCTGCACACCTTCCATCTTATTGTATAAGTTGTTTCTTAATGAAACAACTTTTATAGCATTTTCATTTCCAATATTATTACTATTATTATATATATATTTTTTTTTATGCAACTACGAATTTGAAAATAATAATCTGTTTTGTTTATTATGCCGTAATATATTTCCATATATCAACGTTTTTATTTTAAAGATTTGATATTATCTTAATTTCTTTCAATATAATTTGTTTATATATCTTTTATTTATACTTGGCTTCTAATATTATATCTTATTGAACTACTTGAAATAGTTTTTAAAATTTTGTTTATCTACTTAGAAAATAAATTATAAAGTTAATTTCTACAAACTTCCTTATTTTCCCACCAGGAGTAAAATATTCTTGGCATAATGGAGTTGGAAAGATTTTATATTGAAATTAACAAATTATATTATTATTAAACTAATGCACTTCATAAAACTATTCTTTATGAACTATGAATAATCATAAAAAGGGTGAGAAAAGCTTTTTTTAAATATAAACGCACGTGTATACAAGAAAATTTAAAGTGTTTACTAAAAACATTTTAGATGTTATATGTATATGTATATAAAAAAATGTCGTACTTTATACTAATTCTGATTTCCAGTATACAGGACTGCCAAAAGCCATTCTTCTGTATACTCCCTGTACACCCCTCCAAAGAAAGGGTGGTATACATTTTCTGCAACTTGAGGTATCGAGAGGATGTGAGCAAAATCTACTGAGTATGGTGAAGGGGGTGACAGGTGTTAGAGAATGATACCCTGTATCCGGGTTCCCGCTCCTTAGAATAAACATTTAGAAAAACTCTCGGAGAACAATGGTCCTCAAGCATAGTGGCGACTGTCTTATATACCGTCGACAAATCGCTAGGGACTACAAATAGTAATGTAGTACTTCGTCCCGAAGCAAGAGCTCATAGTAACTTGAGAATGCCTGGACACATTCCAGGCACTCAATAGCAGGATAGGAATAAAAAAACCTCCCGTCTAAAACAAGGATTGGTTTACTTAATCGTTTCATTTATTTATAAAAAAAAAATATTTTCATTATCATTATTAAAATTTACTTATATTGTACTGACCTGCAGACTGGGCAGGTTCGGGGAGGATTCAATTAGGATTTCACAGTGCGGTGCACCTCCTTTGGGTAAAGCCAAGGGCTCTTCATGCGGCCTTGGCACGTGGTGCAGTGCCATTGCCAAGAATTCGAAAAGTTATGATAGGTAATTCCCTGAATATGAGTAAAGCTATTTCTGTAGCCTTTAATGATTTGTACCATCTCATGGTGTAATGGGTTAGTAGGTGTAGGCTTTAGTCCTGCCAAAATTTCCATGTTATTGTACATTTTCCCGAGTGCCTTTTTTTGTTTTGTTTTATATCAAAGATTAGCTTCGGGTTTGAGACTAACAGATTCATTTTTGTTTATTTGTTGAACAAGAAAAATCACTTTATTTATTTTTTTTTAATCAAAATAAGAAGTGGTTCTAGTTTTATTGTTCGTTGACAATGGAAATCGATAGTAGATCATGCCTAATTTTAATAGGTGTGGTCCCAGCTCCAGCTAGATTTACTATTTTTAATAATTTTATTATACATGTTTTTAGAGAAATTCGATTTCCTTAAAAATGCTTTTTATTTGCTAATTTTATAATCTTAATTGTAAATAATTTGTGAATTAATTATATATATTTTTATGTAAAGTATTTTAGGCGCCAGATTTAAATTGGATTTAAATATTCTAAACCGTTTAGATTTATTATTTTAATCGAGCTCGAGGGATTCGTAAACATATGTATGACGTAATGTTTCTCAGACTCTTATCATCTCCCGAAAGTATATACAGATATTTATATTTGGTGCAAGAAAAATTATTATTCTTTAATCTTAGAATATTAAGTTTAATCAGAGCAAATTAATTTTAGCGCGAAATTTTAATTTTAATTATTTCCTTAAGATTAATTGAAATTTATACTCGGTATATTAAGACTTTATACTGAATGTAAATATGTTTTATAACTGGGTTTTAGTCCCTTCCAGTCATTTAAAATTGTAAATTGATTAGTTTGTAATTATCTAATATAAAATCTAAGTTTGAAATGGAGATTATTATATTTCCACTGTTCAATATATATTTTTTTTAATTATATAATTTATAGTTATTTATAATTAATCATTTAGAATTTAGAAATGACTGAATACGGCATAATACTAACTGCATAATATTAATTGCATAATATTATAGTCTTCCCTTTAATCATTAATAACTTAAGATTATTAATTCATGTATTTATGCAAATAAACTTTATATAAAAAAAATTAATTTAATCTCAAATTTTAGTTTTCGATTAGTATTGCAGCTAATTTTAATCTATTTAAATGAATTATTTTAGTTTTATTAGGTCCTATTCTAATTTCTGCATTGCAATCTCCAATTAGTCTTTCAATTAAAAATGGACCTGAATATTGTCTATCAAATTTATGAACTGAGGGTGGCTCAAGTAATCTTACATAATCTCCTTCCTTAAAATTTTGAATATTTAATTTTTGGTCGTAATATTGTTTTTATTTTTCCTTTGCTAATTTTAAATTTTCTTCTGCTGTTTTTTGAACATCAACTAACTTTTGAAAGAGGTGTAATACATATTTTACATAAGTAGAAGATGGTTTACTTTCAGAAAAACTAGATGGTAGATTCATCTCTTTTCCATAAACCTAAGTATGGGGGGCGAATCCCGTTGATTCATGGACAGACGAGATATATGAAAATATTGCGTACCTTAGCCAATCACCCCAGTCTTGTTTTGTTTCAAATTCTTTGAGATATTCTATCAGAGAATGGTGACTTCTTTCAAGAGAACCCAATGATTAAGGATGATGAGCAGTTGAGGCTATTTTTCCAATTTTAAAAATCTTACAAAATGTTTTCATTACCTCACTCATAAAAGTACTACCCTGATCTGTTCGGATTACCCTTGGACATCCGTATCTCAAAATAAATTGCTCAGCTAACGCGACGGCTATTGTTTCAGCCTCAGCATTTGGTATAGGAATGGCATCAGAGAATTTTGAAAAATTATCCTGAATGGTTAAAATAAATCTATTTCTCTAATTGTTCTTGGTAAAGGATCGACAATATCGGTTTGAACTATATCGAAATCCCCTTTATGGCCTCCTGCCACCGAATCGTGATATTCTCGTATAATTCCTTCACGGTCGGCTTTGGGTGGAATTACTATTTCTCCTGAGCAAATTACTACTCCAACCTTTGAATTCTGAAAATGTTTTATAATAATTTGTTCAACGGAAATCCAAGAAACTCCATTCAAATCACTTCCATAATTAGGGAGTTTAATGATTTTTACATTTAAAGTTTCAGCGGCATTTTTAAGAGCCAAAATAGCTTTTGACATTTCATTTAAAAAAGGTTTATCCTCAAATTTATTTTTGATAAATAAATTAAAGATATAACGTCCGTTTTTTACAAAAACTACTACTTCTCCAATCCCTGGACTCTTCTTTTCCAATTCATCAACTTACCAGTCCATATTTAAGTATCTCTTTATTTACTATTGACTCTAATTTATAATCTGACGAAACAAAATTTACTATATGGCCATTTCCAAGCGTAATTTTATCAGTACTATATCTGACATTACAATTTAAAATCACTAATACAGATGAATTATCAAGGCAAATCTTTTCAGCGTGAAATTTCTGACTCAAAACTTCAATAGCTTCTGACCCAACACTGCAAAGGCGTCTCCGAGTGCGAGCCTTGGCTATTATATTTTGACAACTTTCATGATATTTAGCATTACAATTCACATGACTTTTACCGTTATAATTTTGGCATATAACACCCTTTTCAGACAATAGCCCACCTGCTCTTCCCTGAGCAGGTAAGTCTATGGCACTCTCCTTCCTCATCCCGCTCGCTTTTCTAGGCTTCCACTTGGTCGCCACATCGCCCGGCTTCCCTAAAATACTAGCTTCCGTAAAAGTTACTAGTATAACAGGTGTTAACCTGTGGGTAGCCGCTTATCGCATGCATCCACGAGAGCAAAAACTCCACTTCCCGGACTTGTCTCTTTACCAAGATGATCATTTTTTAAGACAAAGTCCCTAATTTTCCTAACAATTCCATGATTCGAGTGCCCATCCTCAGTTTGTAGCATAGGGGTGGTCCTATGGTAGTGCGCCGCTTGGAGGTCCCTATCCCGACACCCGGCAGCGATCGGAAACTGGGTCATACGGATCGCTGTAACCAAGGGGGCCTGTACGATTGCTGTATCTTCATCCTCTGCAGTATCGTAATCACTTTGTTCACTGCAGTTATTTTCTAATTCAAAATTTACTATTTCATTTCCGGGATTTACAGAGCCAGGAATTTCTTTTATTTCCAATCAATTTTATGATAAACTTTATACTCCTGTTCATGATACTGATTTCCATGAGTTTCATCATCATAATCCATTAACTCCTTTCACATTATATCCTGATGGGTCTCAAGTAGATCAAATTTACCACAAAATTCAATATTGCTATTTTTACTTTCGTTTAAGGCCATGTGACGAGTGGGTCACGAGAGCGGCTTCCTACACATCACATGGCCTTAAATCATAAGGGTTTCGTGACAAAGCATTTGAATTTGAATTTACTCTTCCGGGTTTATATTAAATAGTATAATCGTACTCGCTAAGCTTGATTTTCCACCTATGATCCTACACATCACTTCCTACACATCACATGGCCTTAAATCATAAGGGTTTCGTGACAAAGCATCTGAATTTGAATTTACTCTTCCGGGTTTATATTGAATAGTATAATCGTACTCGCTAAGCACGATTTTCCACCTAGCTAATCTAGAGACTGGATTTTTTAACCCATACAACCATATTAAAGGTCTATGATCTGTGATAAGCGTAAATTTTCTCCCATATAAATAAGGTCTAAAATGCTCAACTGCCCAAACGATGGCCCAAAGTTCTTTCTCGATTGTACTATAATTTATTTCGGCATCATATAAAGTTCTAGATCCAAATGTTATAGGTAAATCCCTACCAACCTCTCCTTGACTCAAAACTGCCCCTAATGCATTATTTGATGGAAAAGTGGTAAGAAGAAATGGCCTGGTAAAATATGGATACTGCAATAAAGGTTCTGAGCAAACTTGACCCCTTAAAATCTGAAAAGCATTTTGTTTTTCCTTAGTCCAATGGAAAGGAACATCCTTTTTTAATACTGCTGTAAAAGGTTTTGCTATTTTTGCAAAGTCTGGGATAAATCGGCGGTAGTAACCTATTAAACCTAAAAATTGTTTTATATTCTTCTTACGCTCACGTATTGGAAAATTTTTCACGGCTTCAATTTTTCTGGGGTCAGGTCTTAATCCATTGTGAGTAATAATATGCCCTAAATGATATTTCTTTGCATACAAATTTGCATTTTTCGGGTTGTAATACTAATCCTGCAGTTTTTAATCGACCGAATAATACCTTTAATTTTCGCGTGTGATCCACGAGGGAGCCCGCATAAATTATTATGTCATCCATATTGAAGAAAAGCTCAATGCCTTGCAATCCGGTTAAAACGCGATCCATTAACGTTTCAAAAGTAGCAGGGGTATTCTTGAACCCAAAAGGCATTCGCGTGTACTCAAGATGAGCATACGGATGCGAAAAAGCCGTTTTTTCTCTCGATTCAGGATCCATGGGAATCTGGTGAAATCCCATAGAATGATCCAAAACCAAGAAATATTTGTCACCTCCGAGCTGATCAAGAATATCACTAATATTGGGAAGGGGATACGCATCACTCACAGTTTTCTCATTTATTGCCCATAATCAATTACCATTTTCTATTTTTTAGGTGCCCCTGGACTTTTCTTTGAGACAATCCAGAGGGGAGAATTGTAAGGGGACTCAGAAGGTTGTACAATTCCATTTGCAAGCAGATCATCCACCTGCCTACGAATTTCCTCCTTATGAACCTCTGGATATCGATGCTGTTAAACATTTATCGGTTGATTGTCAACCGTAACTATTTTATACTTAACAGCATTCGTTGCTCTCAATGCTCTCAATTTATCCCCAGGCAAATGAAAGAGATGCAAATAATCCCCAAAAATTTCCATGAAATTTTGTTTTTCTTCCTGATTTAATCCCTATAAATTTTAAATTTCAAAAGTTTCATAAATCTTTTCGTCTTTTCTTTCACCCCTTCACATGTGTCAATAGAGCATGCGTCAACTTGTTTAGACGGTAGTATATCACTTGACACAGTTCCCGACCTTACTTACTAAAGACTCCTCAATAAAGATTCCAGGTCCCGCATTAATTCGTCAAATATACCCCTCATTTAGATACGTTTCTCTAATGGGAATTTCAACAATTTTCTTCATACGAGCAGGAATATTAAATATAAGGCAATTTTGAAATTTCTTAATTTAATTCAAGTTTTCCAATTATTAATTTAGCTTTATGGTTCTTCAAAAATGACATTCCTAAAATTCCAGCTTGATTAATGGGAAAATCATCTGGTACAATTTGAAAATTGGTTTCATTCACCTTACGGTGTTTTAATTTTTTCCAACTTTTCAATTATTTCTGAACCGATTCCTACCAGACTTTACAATCTTACCTGAACCAATCCATACCAGTGAATCAACATTATGTTTCTTTATTAAATTTAAATCACATCCCGTATCTATCATAAACAATGCTATTCCATAATAAAAATTTGAATTTTCAATTCTTATTTCTGGATGGTTTGCTGACGTTCGGGGGGTCTTTGATTTGAAACACGATTCTTTGTTTGAGTGCTGATATAGTTTTGAGGTTGGTCCTGCATTCTTTTTACGCCTCTGTTGCGAGTTAAAAAAATTCTGAGCAGATTGAGATCTTTGAAGACGCTCTTCTTTGTGACGTTGCTTTAGTTTACATTTTTCAATACTATGGTTCGTATAATGACAGTAAGTGCAGTAAAGTTTAGACTTTTTATTAGGATTTAAACTAGTTTAAAACACCTTATAGAAGAAAGTGGTCAACTTTGAGATGGGCCCGGCATCTCTTTTTTGCTATTTATGTAGGCTATACGTTTTTGATTTCCGAGTTTGAATTTCTTTTCTGGATATACTACTGAATTTTTAAAGGGAAAATTTTCAATACTACCGTGAGTTTTATTCCAACTTTTGTTTTCTAAATCAGCCTCGGTGGCTATTTCTATGGCTTTATCCAAAGTAAATGAATTTTTATCTTTAACCAATGATAAAGTTGCGCGGTCTAAACCCCTCATAAAGTTTTTTATCGCATTCTCCTTATATTCCTGACATCTTTTCCAACCCTTTTTCCCCTGGTGTTTTCTTCATTATTTGCATTATTCTTTTGTTTAAAATTTCATTAACTCGAGTACCGTATTCAGCTACTTCTTCATTTTTATCGCGAGTAATAGTAGCCAACTCTTGCATCAATTGACTTGTATCTAACTTTGGTGCAAAATGAGTTTCTAAAACCCGCATTAATTCTTCGAAGTCTATTCCGACCCTATCCTAAATATATCTTCTAGCCTGACCAACTATTTTTGTACAAATTAACATGATTAAATAATAATTCATTTCCCCCGAATCAACGCTTGTTGCTGCTGCCCTACAATGTTCTATGAACATAGCCACTGGCATATTACTTCCATCAAATTGAGGGATAATATCACGGGCTAATTTAGGCACTTCTACTGATTTCCTTTGAGCGAAACAATGATTTCTATTAATATTCGTTCGCACATCAGTTTCATTTTCCAAGAAAAATTTTTCTCTAACGGGAATCTCATCACTTGGATTGTCTGAACCGCTTCTTAAATTCTGTGACCCGTTTGGTGGGGATTGTAGGCCTGCTGAGCTACCATCTCCACTACCTAAATTCTCATCTGGACCCGCAGTTGATAATTCATTTACATAAGAATTATTCCCTACTCTTTGCGGCCCTGAATTGATTGTGTTTGAATCACTCATTTTTATAATATTAGCTAGATATAGCAAATTCCTATATAGAAAAGTTCTAACGCAGTAACTTTACAACTTTAGCGCAAAATAAAAATCTAAATCGCAAAAATGTGAGAGTTCAATTTACGAGTGCGTGACCTACCTTTTGTTGACAATTTCGGATGTGTTCCGATACAACTTGATTATGTCCAGGTCGCTGTTTGATCGATCGGTCCTTTGTCTGGTTACGTTGTCCTTTTGTTTTGATTTCCCTTTTTGATTCCTTCCAATCCTTGGTAGATTTCCTGCTCTAATGTTTGGTTGCGTTGTCCTTTAGTCTTAAATTCCTTCGGGTCCTTTGTAATTCTTGAACCTCAATAGTTTTAGTTTTGTTGTCCAATAAAATTACTTGGTCAATTTTAATTACAATTTGACCTGATGGTAACGAAGGAGTATTTTCTGCCGCAGACTCTCGTTATTCACCCTGATCCTTTCTCTGCCAGGATCCTTCATTTCCGATAATTATTTATTTATGCCGAACTGGCTTTGAATTCTATTAGTTTCTTTTAATTTTTAAATTAACAGAACAGAATAAAGAACTACTATAAGTCCACCCTTTAAAAATGACCAAAATTTTAAAGAATTCAAATATTATAATGCTCAAAATTTGTCTTATCCTTGCTTGCGCCGTCCTCAGGTTCCCATCCAAGTATCCGTATAAGATTTGTATAGATTAAAAATTTAATCCAGAATCAGGAGATATGGTTGTAGTCCGTATTTGATATTCAAAACATCATTGTACACTGTAAATTTATGGCAAATTATTGTCCTTTAATTGTCTGTTCAAATAAATACGAGTTAGGACTCGCACTCTCACAAATAAAAGGTTTTTATTAAGTATTAGAAACGCGTACAATTTTCGTTTAGTAGATTCGCAAAAAGCAATCGAAAACCGATGAAAGCACAAAAGGATCTGAACTGCTTTAATAGGCATTATCTCCCTTTTATAGACTTATTCCCACCCTTAAACCCTTAAGGCGCTTCGTCAGGCTTGAATTTTTTCCCATGTATTACATAAGACAAGTTTCCTCCTACACGGATGAATTGTTGGATGTAATATTTTTACCAAATAATCTCAATGGCATAATGCT
>CAKNWU010145461.1:2697-14834 GCA_932072015.1 Andricus quercustozae | reverse complement strand
GGAACGACATGTCAATCTTCTACACGTACAAGAAGATTACATTGATGAGAGCATTGATGACAATGTGTTTGAAATATATGATGAAGGCATCGATACATCAAATTTCCACTATGTATGGATTAAAGATCTATCTGCACTAGTTGGTGGACAAATATCTAAAAATAGACGTAAAAAGTATATTTGCGATCGATGTCTTCATTATTTCTCAAGCGCAGACAAGTTGTGTGAACACAATGATAACTGTAAAAAGATAAATCATTGTCGAATCAAATTACCGAAACCGGAGAAAAGTATCATTGAGTTCACAAACTATAGAAATAAGGAAAAGGTACCGTTTGTCGTGTATGCCGATTGCAAGTGTCTGTTGCTTCCGGTTGAAGAATCTCAGGAGAAGATAAATAACACTGAGATCTTTCAAAAGCATCAGATATTAAGCATAGGCTATTACATAAAATGTAGTTACGATGACGCACTTTCCGACTATAAGGCATGCTCGGAAGATGAAGCTGATCCTGCCAAATGGTTTGCAAAAGAATTGCAACAATTGGCAGAAGTTGCTGAAACAGTATTCATGTGCCCCATACCTATGGAGAACTTGACTACTGAGCAAAAGGCTGCCTTCAGGGAAGCTACTACCTGCCACATTTGTGAGCAGAGTATAGCACCCGAACAAAAGAAAGTGCGGGACCATTCACATTTAACTGGCAAATACCGAGGGCCTGCTCATGAAGATTGTAATCTAAATTACAAAGATTCTCGAACCATACCCGTTGTCTTCCATAATTTGAGTGGGTATGATGCTCATTTATTTATTCGCGAAGTAGCCACTGAGTTTGAAGGTCGAATTGATCTTCTCCCTCTAAATAAAGAGAGGTATATTAGCTTCACGAAAAATGTTAGAGAGAGTGAGATAAAATTCCGCTTTATTGATTCATTCCGCTTTATGGCTTCTTCGCTAGATAAATTAGCATCATGCCTGGACATGCCAAAGGATAAAGGCAATCTGAAAAATGGAACTTCAAACATTTTTATTTTTCGCTGAATATTAAAATCGCCCGACTTGGCGAAACTTTTAAGCGCGGTAACGAGTCCCCACGCGCAACGCGTACCTTCGCAAGTCAAACGCAAGGTCACGCGACGTATCTCCTAAACAAAGGGTCCTACGACGAAAACAAAAATATATTTTCGAAATCTCTAACTATTAAATGACATTAAATTAAAGAATTAACTAAAATTTCGTGAACGAAATTGGAATTACAAATTAGAAACCCACATCGAACGAATATATAGGGTGCCCTTTCCGTACAAATACTAACTTAATTTTAAAATAAATGAAATTGAGATCAGGGAAAATTAAAATTACAATGTCGAAACCTACAGTCATGGAAAAAGAACATGAGAACCTAGATTAGGCATTATAGGCAGAATGATCCAATTAACATATACTGAACTAACTAAAACTCAAAATAACCAACTCTCACTCCATGACCTAACTCAAATTCCAAACAGAAGCTTTGATCCCATTAATAATACATATTATTGGGATCATGAAAACTTATGCACACTAGGCGCGTCTGTAGAAAGGAATAACATAAGAAAGAGAAGAAACGAAACCGTTCACCTAGGAAATAGAAATAGGTAAGAAAATCGTCCCCAAACCAAAAACGAAACTTTTCATTGCGATTCCTTTTTGGAAAACAATACACAGTTCATTTGAAAAACAGATGAACTTTTAGAAAGCGTAGAGTTCAACGAATTTATGAACCATCAAAGGGAAAGATTTTTTAGAGAAAGAGAAGAAAGGGCAAATAATTTAAAACTTAGATTAAACCCGTCAGCTCATAGTTCTTTTGAAAACAAAAGAGAAGTATTTTGAACCTAGTTACAGCAAAAATAAAAGTGCATCTCGTGACAGACATTCAGTACAATTTAATTTAAAAGAAAATTTACCAGAACCCCGTCAACTTTCCCACAACAATATTAAAAACCGTAGTATAAACAGAATCAATCATTTAAAATCACAAGACTCAGATGACAGTAAACCTTTAGAGGACAGAAACCAATCAAATCAAAGCAGAACACGTAGCCTCTCGACAACAAATAACAGGTCAAACAGGCGTTCACGAATACATGTTAACAACTCAGACTCAGATTACGAATTCGATAATAAGACAAATAACCAAACAATCCAAGCAACTTATTTTCCTTTCGGCATGATACAAACGCCGTTTCAAATTATGAGCAATTGGCCAATCAAGTTTCGCAATAATAAAGAAGATAGTCCCGCGCATTGCTTGGAGGAATTAAAAAGATTCAAAAGGGGTTACAACATAAACGACCGTGATATTTTAGAAAATTTAGATGCACTATTAATTGAAGACGCAAAAGACTGGTGCGAAATAAATAAAAATTCCTGGAGATATTTATCTGATTTTTTCGAAGATTTTAAAAACGCGTATATCAACGAAAGATTTTTTGAGGAAATTAGGCAAAAAAGTAAATTTTGTGACCAAAAAAGAAATCAAGACATCCATTCGTATTTAACGGAAATTAGAAAACTTTTCACTAAACTCTACCCTAGAAAAAATGTGGAAGGGGAATTACGTAGAACATATGAGAACCTCAGAATATAATACAAAATGTATATAAAAAGAAGCGATTTTGAAACTTTTGAACAATTAGAGGATTTGGGTAACGAATGGGAAACTGAGCTAGCCATGTCAAAAATTCGAGGACAAGTGCTACAAATTACCGAACCAAAAATAGAGGACAGAATAGAACAAAAACGTAATAACAGTAGTGGGGATAAAAATAATCTTTAAAATAATAAAGATGACAAAAAGATAAATAATAATGGTCAAAATAACAACAAAAGCGGATATCAAAACCAAAATTACCAGGGTAGAAAACAATACAAAAACAGATTTCCATTTGGATCTCCATTCCAACCTTTTCCTAACCAATACCAACAAAATTTCAGACCTAACTTCAGATCTACATTCCCACCCGGTTTCCGATCAAATTTTCAACCTTCATTCCAACCAAATTACCAACCCAGATTCCAAAACAATAGACACAGATATCCATAAAACCCCTACCACAAAATGTTACCAATGTTTAATCAAATGTCTTTGGGTTTCAATGAAGGTCAAAGCAACCCAATGATTGAATTACCTACAGAAAAATCTGAAAATAACCCAGAAGATAATAATAGTAAACAAAATTTTCAAAAATTAAACTACGGCAATAAAAATCAAAAATCAATTAAAAATGACAAGGACTCACAAGAAAAAACAAGTTCTAACTCAGACAAAAAACAGGACAATAAAACAAACGTGAACGAAAACACAAATAATTCAAATTGTTATAATTGTGGTTTAACAGGTCATTTTAAAAGAGAATGCCCATATTAAGCGTATAACCAGGGAAACTGGAGGGGCGGGTATTAGAACCACAAATAGTACATCCTAATACCGGAACGCCAGAATTTTTAAATTCGGATAAAGATGAACCAGAATTCCAAATATTCAATTTTTGAACCCGTTGCGCAAAAATTAATGGTCGCAAATGGAGAAACAGTAGATATAATTGGACAGGTAGTAATTCCAATTATAATCGGACATAAAACAAAATATATAATGTTTAGGTTAGTCCGAAAATTAAAATCCGTAGGTATTCTAGGAACAGACATGATAAAATCCTTACGGATGACCCTAGACTATGCCTCAGAAACTTGGTGGTTACCAGGGAGTCCCACTACATGTTATCCTATGGAAGCAAACCCAAATGCTTTACCCGTCCAAATAATCTATGACAAAAAGGAAACTAAACTTAACATTAAAGTTAAAGAAATTAAGGAAAGGAAAAATGTTAATGTTAGGGATAAAACATTATCTAAAAAAGAAGAAAATAGGAATTCAGATAGGGAACCGAAATTCGGAGGTAGCATTAACCTCAAAAGCACAAGAGAGTTTAATAAAAGTAATCTAACTCTAAAAGATAGCGAAATCCCCCTAGTACCTATCAATTCTAACCAATCCCAACAAATAAAAAACGCCCAAATTCCTGTAACAAATCCTACGAAAAATATCCCAAGCCTAATAAGCATCCCGACGAGCAACAAATTCCAACCCTTAGAGAGCATCCCCACCCAAGACACTAGCGACGATTCAAGCATAGAAGACTCATCTACTCTAGGTAAACCTAGAATTAGGAAGAAAAATAAGGTGAATAAGTTAGGAAACATTTTTTATAATAAAAATTACGAGGAAGAATATAAGGATAGCGACAGTAATCCTTGGAAAAATAAAAAAGTTACTAATCGAAAGAATTTGGAAAGGGAATCTCAAAAAGCCAATGAGATATCAGAAATTGATAACAGAAATCAATGGGTAAATTTTAAAAATAAAGCGATTAAATTAAATAATATTACGGATATGTTAGGAAAAATTGACGAACAAAACAATTGTTCGCCAGAAATTTTCGAAGGCATTACTGAGCTTAACGAAAGCCAACAATCCCAACTAGAAAAACTTCTAGAAAAAAAATAAAAATTCACCAGGGAAGAGAACATAGGGCGACTCATTTAACGAAACATAAAATCGACGTCCAATGCCACGATCCCATTAAACAGCGATATTACCACGTGAGCCCAAAAACAAAAGAAGTAATTTATCATACAGTTTATAAATTATTAGAACAGGACATAATAGAACCCTCCTGTTCTGATTGGTCTAACCCTATTGTTATGATAAAAAAGCCAGGGAAAGACTATAGATTCTGTTTAGATTTCAGAAAGGTTAATAATGTTACTAAAAAAGATCTCTACCCAATCCCACTCATGACAGAAATACTGGACACTTTAAGATCAGTAAAATTCATTTCAAAAATTGATTTAAAGTTAGCTTATTTACAAATACCTTTTGAAGAAAACTCAAAACCAAAAACAGCATTCACAGTCCCTGGAAAAGGCATGTATCAATTTAAAAGGATGCCATTTGGTTTAACCAATGCTCCAGCCACTTTCCAGAGACTTATGGACAAAATCATTACTCCAGACCTAAAGCCAAACGTTTTTTGTTATTTAGACGACATAGTGATTGTGACTCAAAATTTTGAAGACCATTTAAAATATTTGAATATTGTATTAGATAAAATAAATGACGCAAATTTAACGATCAGCCCGGACAAATGCGAGTTCGGCTGCTCGGAAATCAAATATTTAGGATTTAAAGTGAACGATAAAGGAATCCAAATAGACGATGAAAAAATCCAACCAATCCTAGAATTCCTTAAACCGAAAAACATTAAACAATTACAGCGCATAATAGGGATGGCAATTTGGTACAGAAAATGTATCCCACACTTTGCTGAAATAATAGAACCAATAAACAGATTACTTAAAAAATATAAACAATGGGATTGGGGATTAGAACAAGATGAGGCTTTCCAAAAAATTAATGATCTACTAACGTCAGCACCTATATTAACGTGCCCAGATTTTACCCAACCCTTCCAACTCGAAACTTACGCGAGTAATACGGGATTAGGAGCCGTACTTACACAGAAAATTGACGGTATAAATTACGTAATCGCTTACGCTAGTAGAAGCCTAAACGGCGCAGAATCTCGGTACTCGGCATCCGAAAAAGAATGCCTAGCGGTAGTTTGGGCCATACGAAAATTTAGGCCATACTTAGAAGGTTACAGCCTTAAAATTAATCACGGACCACTTAGCGTTGAAGTGGCTCCATAACCTAAAAAACCCCACTGGCCGATTAGTCAGATGGGCACTAGAGTTACGAGAATATGACTACGAAGTCATATATCGTAAAGGTAGTTCAAATTTTGTCCCTGATGCCCTCTCGAGATCAGGAGAACCAGCAAAAAATATAGCGTTTGCGCTAGCGCGTAGTGTAGAAAAACCAAAAGCGGACATTAACGACAGAACAGACGACTGGTACTCTACCAAATTCAGACAAGTTACAAAAAGACCCGAAGAACATGAAAAATGGCGAATCAGAGATTCGCAACTCTACCTTTACAGAACTGACCCACTCAAGTCTCTATTACCAGACTCGAACCCTTGGAAATTAGTCGTACCCCAAAGCTTGAGACGTCAAGTTATACGGGGAAATCACGAACAAACCCAGGCAGGACATTTAGGCTCAGAGAAAACTTACGCGAAAATATCCGAACATTACTTCTGGCAAGGGGTATATTCGGTCGTAATCAATTACGTAAAAAACTGCCAGATCTGTCAAAGAGTAAAGCCAAGTAACCGAAGTAAGATAGGATTAATGGGAAAAAGGGTTTTAGAAGAACCATGGACAATTGTATCAGCCGATATCATGGACCCGTTACCAAGTTCGAAAAAGAGAAAAAATCAATACATTTTAGTGTTCGTAGACCTATTCACAAAATGAGTCGAAATAATCCCAATTAAAAAAGCTAACGGGATCACAATAGAATCAGAATTCCACAAACGAGTCATTTCGCGTTGGGGAACACCGCGGATTCTCCACGCCGATAATGGCACGGAATTTATCAACAAAACCATAAGAGAATTAACCGAAAAATTCGGTATCAGACATACCAAAACACCAAAATATTACCCCCAAGCCAACCCATCCGAACGTTATAATAGAACAATTAAGCTAATTATTATTAAAACCTATCTAGATAACGATAATTCCACCTGGGACGAACATATAGACGATTTGCAGTTTGCAATAAACACTAGCAAAAATTCGTCTACCCAATTCACCCCGGCATTCCTCAATTTAGATCGCGAATTAGAACCAATTCAGTCACTCCGAAAAAATTTAGAAAACGATAGCGATATTGAATTTCAGAGCGTCGACAAATGGACCGATAGACTAAGAAAGTTCCAAATCATTAAAGAAGAAGTTTAGAAAAACCTAGACATAGCAAATAATAGACAGGCCAATAATTATAATTTAAGAAGAAGACCAATAGAATTTAAAATAGGAGGTAAGGTTCTAAAAAAGGTACCCAAACTGTCTAACAAAGCGGATAAAAAGGCGGGTAAGTTATATGACCAGCATGAAGGTCCTTTTATTATTAAAAAGAAAATTTCGCCTACGATTTACGAACAAAAAAATCCGAAAGGCAAAAGTATAGGTGAATGGAATATAAATGATTTTAAATTAGAAAACCTAATTATAGATAAGGGCACATAGGCGTAAGAAATATAAACGACTTTAAGTAAGATTAGTTAGACCTAAATAAAGGCAAACATGGCATTGGATCAATAGCATTAACAACACAAATGAACTCAAAAAGAACTATAAACAACACTCTGAGCACAACCACTGTGAAACGACTCTAACAAACAATTTGAAAGATAACAGCATTTTGACTCCTGATACAAGATAGAAGTAACAGTCTTCTTTGAGAAGAAAGAAACAGACGATAATATAATAAAAATACAAGAAGAAAAATAAACCTTAGAAAGGAAGTACAAACAGTGAAACACAGAATTAAAAATTCTATAACAGGAAACAAATTGACTCAAATTGTCCCTAGCAGCGGCATAGCAGCTACTCAGTCTGGGTTAGCTCGCCCTCGGGAATACTGTCTTTGCTTTCTTTTGCCGGGTCATTAGTGTCGGGCCGAGGGACAATATGCTCTCGTTCCCATCTGCTTTGGGTCATCATCGCCTACCTGTCCGGTAGCCTCGCCGCCTCATCGTCGTCGCACTTGTCGCCACGTATCCTAACCCAACACTACTCCGACTCCTGGAGGAACCTCAGTTGAATCCAGCAATGTAAGTGGCCGAATAAACCATGCCTTACTTTTAACAACCCTTGTTTTATTGTGTCTCGACCTTAATCTCGGTTTTCCAACTCCCAATTTGCCTCCTCGGTCTTACCCCGTAACAAATAAAAGTCACATTTGTGAGAAAATAGTTTCTATTTATTTAAAAGTTGGTATTAAAATATCATTTATACCCTCCGGAACATCTAAATGTGTACACGAACTATACCCGCAATAACCCTCACTACGTGCGACGCACCTGCAGAGCATATGCTGCCGCATCTGTCTGATCCCCTGCGTGCACGCCGTGCGAAAAAATCGGCACGCATGCGACGCACGTGCGTCGCACAGTGCGCACATTTTTCTATCTGGGCGTATACCTAGCACCATATTGAATTCCGTCTCTCATCGACAGAGGGTCTAGTACTTGGCTCAGTGCTGCCACCTATTATTAGTTTTGCATCAGTTACGGACGCTTACGGACGTGCATGCAACCTCACCGCAACAACAAGCGCCGATGACGAATATGAGATACTGACAATAGTTTTTAAACACTTTAAGGAAGACGTACAAAAGTTGATGAAGGAATGTCCGGTAAGTCTGGATTTTAAAAAAGCTAATTGTGAATGTTGAAAGGTGAAATAAAATTTTTAAATATGCTCATCTCTTTGCAGGCTGACAAAAGCTAGGTAGACATTGAACCTGCAGGAACTGGTCCTTTTATTGTAATCCACGGTACACTAATAAAAAAAAGAATAATTGCAATCGTGAAAATTTTCCTTACCTCTAAAACTTTAATAGTAATAAAAATTAGAATATAGAAAATTGATTTGTTATACTTTACAGGTTCGGAAGGCAATAAACTTTATGACATGTGTGACGTTACAAAATTCTTGGAACTCACAAGTTCTAAATCATTAAATTTTATTTGACATTTAGAGATTTTCCGTAATTTATAGATTTAATTTTATAAGGTCAGAAATCGCGGCTGTAGTACGGAAACTCTATGACTAGGGCTAGATTTAAGGTTTACAATTTTAAGGACTTATTCTGTTCGTTTCTTTTATTTTTTTGCAACGATTCAGACTCATCGAGACATCGAGGGTCTTCTTTCGACTTCGAGACTCAAATGGGACGCCACTAGAGACTCTTAGAACGTCGAGATTCCATCGACATACATTTCAAGGCATTTGAATTCTACCGCCTTTTCTATCTACTATCGTCTGCCAGACTCAAAGGAGCTGTGTATCCTCATCTACAAGGATCATGTTAGGATGCCGGCCAGATTGGGAGTAACGCTGCAAGTTACGAAAAATCTGGAACGTCTCATCTACCTGGCGTAGAACCTTTTTGAAAACTTCACGATGAGAAATTTCTTCGTCAATTCCCAACATGGCTAGGGAATCTCAATGCGCAATGCCCTCTTCACGTCGGCTGATACCAATTGGTACCGAACCTAATCCTGCACTGATCAGCCAGGGTAATTTCTGGCTCCAGAAGGTGATCAAATGGGTGGATTGGAGAGTAAGGACAATGAAACAACAACACTGGATCAATTCTGGCGAAAATGGAAGGAAAGAAAGATGAAAACCGAAAATAACAGGGTAACGAGCTCCACTTATTCACACGGCCCTGGAATGTCAACCTAGCACCCAGTCGCCGCAGCGGCCTTACCACCAATAGGAACGGGTCGCAACTACGCTCGCTCTTCTCTGCCGACCACAGCCGTGATGAGACCAATAGTGTATTTTCTGACGTTTTCTCGCGTTCGTAAAGTGCTCATGGCTCATTAATAATTTAGTGAGCTTAGACTACAGTCAACTTTGAGGTGAGGTTTTTCTGATGACTAGACTTTTAAAATTAACATGGTGAATTGTTTTTTTAAACTTGATTGTAAGAATTTTAAGTTTTGCTTTGTAATTGCCTAGAATGGAGTTCCGGGCAGGGAAGCCTAACATTTCGAAGTTAGGTTAGTATTCAGGAATTAGGTTAGGATTTAAGATTTATTCTGTTATAAAGGAGTCGAGATTATTATTATCAGAGCCTTGGTTGAGTTTAGGATTATGAATCTTTGAAATATGTCGAGACTCGAAAGGTTGTAAAACAATGATTGTTAACCCTGGCTTAATATTATTTCAATTTATTTTAATTGAATAAATTACAAGTACTATTTGTTTTAAATACAAGAAAATTGTGTTGTTGCTTTGAACCCTCTTTATTTGCGAAACACGCCCAACTACCGAGTCTGAGCTGACCGTGCGAGAAGCCGGTGCACTGCGTTCTTTGAGTTAAGTTTAATATGCTCGTTTTCCTTGTGACTTCTAGATTTTTATTTAATTAATTTTGAGATTTGGATTTTGAGAATTTAAGTGGCCTCGAACAGGCCTGGCGCTCAACAAAATTATTAAAGATAGAGAATATAACTTGTTAGATAAAGTTTAGATTTTATAGGATTTAAAGGAAGCAGTTCTGAAGTTATGTGGTAATTTTTATTATTTAAGTATAATTAAATTTCAACATTTCACTTGATATTTGATGAAACGCACGTAGATTCTTGCACAAACTTCAGGGATGCATTTCTATGGGCTTATGTGTGCTTTTTGTCTGGAACAGACATTATCGCGAAGCGAACGCTTGTTCTTTTGAATTTATGCAGAGATATGTTCTCAATCTACATCCAGAAGGTAGCAGCAAGTCCCCAGACAGTGTGCGAAAAATCGCGAAACTTAACACATTCTACAAGAAGCTGTAAAAGTTTTGCGGTCAGGCTGAAAACGCTGCCACTGTGGAGTTAAATACGGAATAACATTTCTTAAAGAAAAAAGTCAAATCATGGGACAGGCTTTTTCGTTCTGCAATCCCAAGCATTTGTTCAAAAACTTTCTGAATATTTACTTAATAAAAACTATAATTCGTTCATTTAGACGTTTATAACTTTAAGCATGTATTTTCTCATGTTATTTTTCATTGTTCATTGACAAAACATTTGTTCCTAAATTTTATTGTCTATTTTTAGAACGTTAAAGTATTAGAAATGTTACAAGGGTATTGTGCATTTTTGCCTTAGTTATGGATTGGGCATATTACATAACGCTCTCACGCGTCTAGTTGTATGTTTATGAGGCGATAAATAATATTCTTATTTAAGCGTTCAGTAAATACAATATATGTTTATTGATAACAGGTTGCAACAAATAATTTTCAACTAAAATCGTTGTCTACTTTTAACACACCAAAAAAATGCTATGCGTTTCATTATATCTTCAAGAACTTTCAATCACATATATATGTTTAAAAATATTTTATAAGATGCGTTTTTTAGTTTCTTTAAAAATAAAGTGTTGGTCCACATACGACGTAAGAACCTAAAGTTCTAAATGTTAAAATAAAAAAAATATATTTTTTTTAACGCAAATGTTCATATCTTCAAATATTTATACAATAAAAAATAAAATTCGTTCATTTAGACATCCAGAACGTTTAGCATACCGTTTCGCAAACTGTTTTATAACATTTCTCTTCTTGTTTTTCCCCCTGAAGAAATCGTGCCAACTTGATTGTAATATTGTGATTTAAACGTCCAGTAGATTGAGTATTAAGGGCCCTGGAAATCGAGCGTGAATCGCAAAAATAGGATTCCGGCCAAGCGGTGAAGCCATTTCGTCTGATTTTTTGTATACGAATTCTAAAGAGTATAAAGACTCTCGGTAAAGATCAATTTTCCGAAAAAAATTCTATTTTTCATGCAAAAATTAAAACAAATAAATTGTCGTCGACAGTATCATTGTAGTAATGTGTTCTACTATTTAGCGATGCAGGGAGCAGGTGAGGAAGTTATTTTTCTCGGGGTTTCCTTTGCGCGCTCCAAGCGAGAAAATGAAAAACTACCACCCGTTATTACTCAAGTCTGCAGGTAATGAAACAAGATTCAGGGGCAAACACACCGTATACGAAAAGTAGGAGCCCCCACCCAACTAAGTGGTTGATTCCCAAAAGGTTGGTTGTATGTAGGTTGTTGGGGGTAGATAATGTCATTAAATGCAAACTGAAATAAAAATGTAAACAAATATAATCTTTTATAACCAGTTCGCCCCCGAATTCATGCATGCAATACGCACGCCGACTCAGTGTCACTGTACAATTTTCTGCAACTTACTCCGAAAGTATAGTAGCAAGCTCTCTGTATAAAAAGGTAGATTATACAAACATGCAAGATATCATTAATCTGTGTCGCTCAATTGCCTCCGAAAAATAACAGATTTATTCGCATTGTACACAAACTTTGCATGTTTTCACAACTCAGGGGCTGTCTGCAATAACCGCCCAGATAACAAGAGTGCGACGCACATTACTTTCAC
>CAKNWU010145450.1:0-10793 GCA_932072015.1 Andricus quercustozae | reverse complement strand
CGGGTTTTTTCTCGTTTTTTCAGAACTATTCTGGTGACCACAATTTTAAATATTTTTTAATTTTCAAAGTTGGGTTCCATTTACAAATAGACAAGTAATACACTTGAATTTTTTCAAGTGTATCAAGTGTGTCAAGGACCATCCCCCTTTAGAAAACCCTGAAAATATTGTCAGTTTTCGCGTATCTCATCGTTTATCAAGAAAATTCAACAATTTTCTTTATTTATTTTTAAATTCTTCTCATTGGCCTAGTTGGAGTTGGTCGACCCCCCCCCCCCCTCATCTCCTTCACGATTCATGTCGGGGTGGTCGGAAACCATCTTCCTTTAAGAAATCCTGAAAATGTTGTCAGTTTTTCGCGTATCTTTTACCGTTTTCAAGAGAACTCAACATTTTTATTAAAAAATATTTTTTGTCCTACCACACTTGAAAACGCGCTATTGCATGCGCGTTAAGCAGGCGTAATCTGGCCGCTTACAGCCCAGTGAGGTTCGCACATGCGCACTCCGCCGCCGGGACAACATGAAACTTTACGCCCGCTACATAAAACTTTACGCCCGCTACACATACGCTACACCTCGCAAGTCAGAATGTGGAGGAATTAATCTTTATCTTTGAAAAAATTGGATTGCCATACACGACAATCTCACATGCTTGTTTTCAAGGAGGGTAGGACAAAAAGTATGGTGTGTATCATGGGCGTACAGCTATTTTGCCTCGTTTAACTGCCGCCCTCGTCTAGCTCAGGCGACAAGTTCACACACGTTAAAGAACAACGTAACAAGAACGTTGCATTCCCTGGCGGACCGGCCGAACGCAAGCATTACGCTATATCGTAATGGTAAAGTAATGATAAAGTAATATGACATTATGATTATTAAGAGAAGAAAAATAAATATGTAAGCTGTTGCAATCATAATAATACGTTAAAATTTACGTTACATGGTCATCTCGTAATTGTAACAGGTTTCTTTTTCAGCATTAAAAAATAAAAAAATAAAGTGGCTGTCATTGAAGTCGGGCCCCTGCATATTGGCAACCCGCTTGAAGCCTCCATTAGCAGACTGCAATGACAACCACATTATTTTTTCATTTTTTAACGCTGAATAAGAAACTTGTTGCAATCACGGCATGACCATTTAACGTAAATTTGAACGTATTATTATCATTGCAACAATTTACATATTTATTTTGCTTCTCTTAATAATTATAATGCCATATTACTTTATCATTACTTTACCATTACTTTACCATTACGCTATAGCGCAATGCTTGCGTTCGGCCGGTCCGCCAGGTTTCTATATAAATTATTTAAAATTTTGATCAGAAACTAATGAAATAGAATTTTTTAATTTTGAACCGGATATATGTAATAATTAATAAAGCTTTCCTAGGTAAACCGGAGAAAAATGATTACATTGAAGGAGTCGTTTGCAACGAAGAGGATCTCAAAGAAAATGAAATGAAAATATTATCGCTTGGGGAAGATGGTGGGAAGATTTTACTAATCAAACAGAATGGAGAACTATATGCGATTGGAACAAAATGCACCCATTACGGAGCACTTTTGCATACTGGAGCATTAGGAGAAGGAAGAGTAAGATGTCCATGGCATGGAGCCTGTTTCAGTATTAAAACTGGTGACATAGAAGATTACCCTGGATTGGATTCCTTGCCTTGTTACCAAGTAATACAAATTACCTAATAGCAAACAACTTTTAATTGAAATAGTTAATATACATAATACATAATATACATTGGGCTTATAAGTAGTTTAGCTTCAAATATTTAAAAAAATATAATCCATAATAATAAAGTGCGTTTGATTGATTCTGCTCGCCCGGGCACATTGAAGTTTATGCGTTTCATTCGCTTGGAATTATTTTTCTTTGATATTTTTTCCATGAGTTTTTTATTATATACAGTGATAGTTAACGTTTCAAAAAGATTCAAAATTTACGTTTCAGTAATTGGTTTTTTTCATAATAGTTTGACACGAATATAGTTTTCTCAAAATAATATTTCCATATACCCATATGACCAACTGAAATCTCAGAAATAAACGTCTAATTTCTTGTCGTTTTTCCCCATGTATATGTTGTAGCAACTTAATTGTGTAAGTAAATATTTAATTAACTATTAGCGGATTGTGTAATAATCGAAAGTTACATTATCTGTCTAGAATTCTTAGCCGTTACATTGAGTGCGCAAGCAGCTTTAGGGTGTTAATTTAATAGATCAGAGTATCCCTACCTGTCTTAGTATTCTATACATTTTATCAAAGGACTAACATGCTATTCAGCACATAGTGTAATAAATTTCAAAGAATATAATTTTAACCCTTGTGTTGCCACCCGGGTGCCCATCTGCACACGTTTTATTAAATAACTTTTTTTGTAATCAAGATAGGCCGAATGCTTCTCGAATCTACATGATTGAACCGATACTCTATCGAAATTTGCATGGCACATCTTTTTGGAAATTTTTTAGCTTGAAATATTTTGTAATTGAAAAAAAGAGCAGGGCTGAGCCACCCGGGTACCCCGATACCCCGACAGAAAAAACATGATTTTCGTACAGTATATCATAAAAATAAAGTTTTTTATAATAATATATATAAATTAAATATGGATTATTTCATAAATAATAACAAAATATATACATTTTTAATTGTTTATTGATGCAGTGTACTTTCTATAATAATAATAACAGTTACACTTTGCGATGTAATCGTTGAACAAAAATCATGGAGTTTTCATTTTTTGCACAATAATATAAAGATATTGTTTAGAAAAATGCATAGATTAAAGTTAATTCCCATTTTTACATAAATCAAATTGATTTACTTATTACTGATGTCCGCCAATTTATATTCATGGTTATAATTATATTTATAACCATGAATAATATTTGGCAAACATCCATGATTCTTTCTTTCGTTGCCTGGGCGTCCTAACCCCGCCTGTCATTCGACTTAGAATAAATTGAGTCGCGGCACTCAGTCGAAAAAGTTAAAGTCCCTCTGACAATCGACAGCGCAAGCGCGGCTTCGGTCATTGTTCACGGTTGTAGACTTTGGCTTGGCGAAAACGCGCCAAACGTGCGAAATCCATATCCAGCAGCATCACAAAAAGATGCTCGCTCGTTAACTTTCGCACTGCGAACGCGGGCCAGTACCCCACTCATTTGAGCCGTGAGTGGTGCTTGCATGCCACCTTCACAGCAGCGTCACACCCGATCCCCGTTACGGAGAGTATTACTCCCGTATCGGGAGCTAGCGCCGCCATCCCAACGTCGCTCTGGATACCCTGGACCACCCCAAACCACCCTTGCCCTTCTTTGAAGCAGATGTTCGTTACGGAGAGTATTACTCCCGTATCGGCGGTAATTGCCGTCACCGCAACGTCACCCTGGATACCCTGCACACCCCTCCTCTGTTGTTAAATATCGAGATCTCCCCTCTCGAATTAATTAAAGGAATCCCACTTTATTTAATAATTAATAACTTTTGAATCAGTCTCAACCTACAGACTGACCTAATTACAATGCAAACATTTAGTCATATTTTCCGTGTGTTGATCACAAACGGGCTGGTTAGATTGCAGAATAGGGGCGTCTACCCTATTTTGGCTGGAAATTTTTTGTTGGCGACAAACTATTAGAATCTTTAATTGAACGATAAATGAAGCGAATTGATAAGGCGAAAGTTTAAAATTATTGTTACTTTTGTTACTACGATGTCTCAAATCTGGGTCTGCCATGATATCGGAATGATCATATTCGAGATTATTGACATTATTTTTGTGACCAGTCAAAGGGGCGCCTTCCCGCCCCCACGAGACGTTGCAAACGGGAAGGGATTTTACCAACATTATTTTTGTGACTAGTTAAAGGGGTTTTAATTAATTATTTACCGTGTTTCTGGCCGTTCGGATGTTTAAAAGCACCTAAACAGTGAGTTAAATATGATCATTTCGATATCATGACAGACCCATATTTGAGACATCGTAATAACAAAAGTAACTATAATTTTTAACTTTTGCCTCGTCAAATCGTTTCATTTATCCTTCAATTAAAGATTCTAATAGTTTGTTTGCCGAAAAAAAATTTTTCCTTCCAAAACAGAGGTGACGCCCCTATTCTTCAATTGCACCAACGGGCTTATTGCAGTCGACGCATGACTTCCTGGATTTTTAACAACAAATTCGCGGGCGGGGTGCCCAGGTACCCGGGTGGCAGATACTGTGAGTTTCTTTGGGTGGCAACACAAGGGTTAAGCAATCATCACTTAACTCTAGGTTTTGATTGTTTTTAAAATATTAAAAACGGTCAACATGTTTAGGAAGCAAGCCAGCAAGACAGCTTTCTGCATCCATTTCGCAAGTGCCTTGGCATATTTTTGGCACGCGGGTATGGCTTTAAGGTTACGAACCAGTGATAGTTTCGCACCTCCAAGAGCACCTATCACAAGGACAATTACTTGTACCGAATATTTTGGGTACAGCTCCCTTTTAAGATCTTGATACCTCTCCTCCTTTTCTATCTCCTTGGCAGTGATGTTGTATTCGGTCGGTGACGAGAATTCGATCACGAATATAGTTCGTTTCTCGAAGTCTTGGAGAACAATGTCAGGTCTCGAGTGTGCAACGGAGCCTGCTGTCCGAAAATCATAGTTCCAGAAAATGTTGCACTTCTCGTTTTGGACAATTGACTCTATCTCCCTCGGAGCGTTCAGCAGGGCAGGGTCGCGGCCAACACCGCAATAGCGACAGAGATGGTAATAAAGGACTCTTACGGCCGCATTATGTCTGTAGATGTACGTCGTTCCTGCGTGGGTGGGACACCCCGATAGTATGTGTTCCAGGTACTCAGCGTGTGCATGAGACGCTCTGCACCTATCACTGGGAACTTCTTGCCATAAAATGCGGTCACGGTATGCTAAGGTGGAAATGACACCGTCCTAGCATGCGAAAATGAAACCGTCTGTACCCGAATTAAGCGCTGATGACCTGAGGAAAGCAAAAGTTTGCTCCTTCGACAAGGACTTTTTTTCTACATTTCTGTGAAAAATTCCGTGCAATTTCTTATCGAGCAGCTCTTGATGGAATTTTTGAACTTCTGCTTTCTTCAATTGGGCTTTCAGAAGTGAAGCATCTAGATGGAGTAATGCACTTTCCTCACTTCTGATGTTAAAATGCAGGCCAAGGGTCTCGGCCGCTTGCTCCGCAGCTTTGTAAAGCAGCGGTCCTTCACCAATCATCTCGTGGTTCCTGACCACTTTTAGGAGAGGATCTCTGCCATTGGCTACGATATAATCTGTACTTAGAACAATTCGGTTATGAAGACACTGGAGATTCAGAAGTCCGCGTCCGCCTTGACGGCGTGAAATGAATAATCGCGGAACTGACGAATTGATATGCAAGCTTTTATGCATATGCATGATCCTACGTGTGGTGACATCAAGAGCTTTAAGTTCGTTCTTCGTCCATTGAACCACCCCAAACGAGTAGAGTAGAACCGGGACAGCAAGCATGTTAGTCGCAGATATCTTGTTCAACGCCGACAGATTGGAAGACCAAATCTGTCGAAGAAGATGCTTGTATCTGCTTCGGAGAGACTCTTTAACTGATGTTACGTCCTGAATGCGGCTTTGAGGCACGCCCAGGTATGTATAGGTCTCTCCAGTGTTAAGATGTCTAATAACACTTATATCCACAAGCTCAGGGTCCTCGGGAACGCCAACAATCTTTCCGTTCTTCAAATTAATTTTGGCACATTTGTCCAATCCAAAGTCCATCCCAATCTCTCCTGTGTTTTTCGCGACGATATTTATGGCAGTTTGAAGTTTGCCTTTACCAGAGGCATAGAGCTTCAGGTCATCCATATAAAATACATGAGTGACCTTATGCTCGCGCTAGTTATTGTCGCTGTTAGTGATCACACGATTTTTTCCAGCTGAGATAGTAAATCTGGTTTGCCAAAGCGGCATTAATCTCTCTATGCACCTCACGATGAACCTTTAAGCTTTCCAACAGACAGAATATAAGTCCATGGGAAGTTGAATCAAAAGCTTTCCGGTAATCAATCTAGGCCATCGATAGGTAACGCTGATAGAATGCTGCGTCTTTATAGACACATCTATCAATGAGCAGGTTCTCCCGACATCCTGATACGCCTTTCTTTGAGCCACGTTGTTCGTACATCTCTCGCCACACAGGTCCAATTGTCCGAACAATCCTGTCATTTAGGATATCTGTAAAGATCTTATACAGTGTGTTCAGACAAGTTATTAGCCTGTAATTTTTAGGGTCAGCTAAGTTGCCCGTCTTCGGCAGGAGCACTGTGCGCCCTTCTACCAACCACTCCGGAATAGGCTCTTCCGACTTTAGATATGAGGTCAAAATGCGGGCCAGATGCTGGTGCGTTGGAGGAAACTTTTTCCACCAGAAGGTCTTGATACGATCTGGTCCCGGAGCGGAATAGTTCTTCATGCCTCTTAATGCGTTTGAAGCTATTTATATTCTTCGAGTGCTCTTTCAGTGGATGCTGGACTTCATAGACTTCTATCCAAAATGCCTCGACCTCTTTTGGTGTGGGCGGGTGGTCGACAGTAACTGGAGGGTCCTGGAAGAGTCGAGATGGGTCAGACAAAAACTGTTGATTTTCTCTGACCCACCTCTTTCTCCGCTCTAGACTTGTCCTAGCGTTAGATAGTACTCGTATTCTGTCAACAATATGCTGCCTGATGGTCAGTAGCTTTGACTTGTTAAGCGTGTGATGACAGATCCGTAGCTCGCGCGCGAACTGTCGAACCTTGGCAGTGAAAGTCCTGCCAGATGTTATGTATTCAATCACACACTGAATGCGGGACGCATACTTTCTGGCCCAGCCTATCTTTGTGCAGAGTTGATGCATTCGTATTTTGGTCTTATGATCAACGGTTGTTTTTGTTTTACGGTTTGCATCTGCCAAAGCTTTCGCTGCATTATACACACTACAATTAATAGTCCAGAGGTCAGGTTCTTCGGAAAAATCTCCACGAAGCTCGTCATCCAGTTCAGTCAGATCTTTGGGCTTAAGAGAAACCTGAATGTTGATGTTTCTCCGGGTCCTGAAGCGTCACTCTCCCTCTATTGGATGTCTGCTCACGGTTGGTCTCAGTGTCGCCTATCTTTCTCTGTTGCCGGCTTTTTCTGGCTGCGGTTGAGTAGGCGCTCCGCTTATATAACCCCTTTTTCGGAGTTCCTCGGCACGGTTTCGCAGATGCTGATGCGAAAAACGCGAGAGCTCTGGGTGTTTCTCGCACCACAGAGTATGCAGTCGTGCCATGTAACCTTTCCGTTCAGGGACCATACTGGTGTCATATCACTTCAGCAGGTCGTCCCTGAGTCGATCCGTCCACTTAAAAGTAACCAGATTCTGCCGGTCAATCGCATTGACCTCGTCTTGATTGGCTTCCCCAACTCTAGGATAATCGGCATTGTTGTCTGACCCATTGTCGGGAGCCCTGCGCGATCGATTGTTTTGAAAAGTACTTACTACAACTATGTTTAGTGTTGTCATTGTTGTTCCCACGAGCAGCTAGGGAAAAGGGTTCGTCCATCCTTGTAGAGCCCCGCATGCAAGGATAAGGCTGCATACTCTGAGAGGTCGCCCGGTATCCCAGAGTCACCGTTTGAGACACCTCACCCAGGTGCCATTCAGCTTTCGACACGGTTATCACGCCTTCGCTCAGGGGTTATTCCTTCGGGACCATTGTCATAGGCCCTTCGGTTCAACTCCTAAGGAATCAAAACCGAAAATATATATATAATTAAAAGTTTGTCATAAGGATAACCGCGCCATTTCCGCGGCATAGATAGTGTAATTTTTATAGATGGAAGTTGCTCCCAGTGGGACCCTGCGCACAGTAGGCTGAATCGGGAATTTACTATTCAAAATCACCTACAGACTACAATTCTCAAGCGATTATCAATTTTTTATTTATAAGTGATCAGCGATAGTTGCACAAGAGCGTGTATGGATTAGATTTTGTATTTTTTGTAATTTTCTATTTTTTATATAAATAAACAACGAGCGAAAATGAGACATTTTTTAATTATTATTTTATATCTTCAAATCAATAAATTAATTAATCCCTTTCTCGACGCAAATGAATGACGAAGTATCCACAGAATATAAATAATTTACAGTATATCGAATCTAATTGTTATAAACCAATTATATTAACAAAATATCAACATATTGGAATTTTTGCTTGCAAAGTGTATTTGTAAGTTTTAATTGCTTGATGTTATCAACAGGATCACGTTTGATCATGGAAATGCGTTGAATGGTATAAATTAATTATTTTATATACAAATTATGTTAAAAAATGCATAGTTTAGGCGTTTATAGACAGAAAGTAATAGTTTTTCTTTCTCATCGTCTTCAAATTACATAAGTGGTGATGTTTAGTGACGAGGAATTGTCAATGGATATCATTTGTTTATCTTATAAACAAATTTTATAAACAAATGCATAGTTTGACCATTTATAGGTAGAAAGTGATCCTTTTTCTTTCTAATCGTCTTCAAATGAAATAAGTGGTGATATTCAGTGATGAAGAATTGTTAATGGATATTATTTGTTTATCTTATAAAGAAATTTTATAAACAAATGCATATTTTGACCATTTATATATAGAAAGTGATCGTTTTTCTATCTAATCGTTTTAAAATTTCATTAGTGGTGATGCTTAGTGACGAAGAATTGTCAATCGATATTATTTGTTTATGTTATAAACAAATTTTATAAACAAATGCATAGTTTGACCATTTATAGATAGAAAGTGATGCTTTTTCTTTCTTATCCTCTTTAAATTACATAAGTGGTGATGTTTAGTGATGAAGAATTGTCAGTCTATATTATTTGCTTATTTTATAAACAAATTTTATTAAAAAATGTAAGTTCAAAGTAGAGTAATGTTTTACGTAAATGTTGGTGAGGTTGTCTGAAGTACAATTTGTTTTAAAACTGCTTATCAGTTTTTTCAATAATTCAAATATTCAAAGTATACATTATTCAGAAGAAGCTGCAGAAGCCCGTAATAAGGTTTTCAAACGGTTCAGAGAATTCAACACACGAAAGTGCTCTCGAATTTCGACCAATGAAGATTTAATACATAAGCTCCTTGTGTCATCTCATCTGATCTATTAATTGCGTCATTAAGGCAAAAGTGGAGTAAGAATGAATTTCAAATGGATCCTGAAATGATTGAAATGATTGACAAGTACAACTTGGAAGCTAATTCTTTTAGAACATCACAAAACATTTCCAGTGATATAATTTGAAGGAAATATTAAAAAAGATTATCTTCTGTCTACATATGGCCCAATTGCATTTGTTTATAAAGTTTGTTTATAAGATAAACAAATAATATCGATGGGCAATTCTTCGTCACTAAATATCACAACTTACCTAATTTGAAGACGATTAGGAAGAAAAATGATAACTTTCTATCTATAAATGGTCAAACTATGCATTTGTTTATAAGATTTGTTTATAACATAAACAAATAATATCGATTGACAATTCTTCGTCACTAAACATCACCATTTATATAATTTTAAGACGATGAGAAAGAAAAACTATTACTTTCTGTCTATAAATGTCCAAACTATGCATTTGTTTATCAAATAAACAAATAATATCGAATGACCAATCTTAATCAGTAAATATTACCTCTCATATAGTTTAAAGGTAGTAAGAAAGAAAAACGATTACTTTCTGCCAATAAACGCCTGAACTATGCATTTGTTTACATAATTTGTTTATAAAATAAACTAATTATACCGTACAACAAATCTTCATTATAAAACATGATCCAATATGTTGACATTTTGTTAATATAATTTTTTTATAATAATTAGATTCGATATCCTGTAAATTATTTATATTCTTTGGATACTTTGTGATTTATTTTCGTCGAGAATGGGATTAATTAAGTTATTGATTTGAAGATAAAAAATAATAATTAAAAAATGTCTCATTTTCGCTCGTTGTTTATTTAAATAAAAAATAGAAAATGACTAAAATTAAAAAATATAATCCATATACGCTCTTTTGCAACTATCGCTGATCACTTCTAACCAAAAAAATTAAAAATCGGTTGAGAATTGTAGGTTGTAGGTGATTTTGAATAGTAAATTCCCGATTCAGCCCACTGTGCTGCGGTGGTTGTTTAACCTACTCACTTTTAAGGTCTTTATACCTCTCTTTTTTTCCATTTCCCTTGGCAGTGATGTTCTTGTCGACTGGTGCCGAAAATTCGATAACGAACATGCATTTTGCCGTGACAGAGTTTCGTATAGGGGGCAGAATACGTAAAGTGTTCCCGCCTCAAATTAATTTTTTTTTTATTGGGTTAAAACTAGGCTGAATTATAGTCCTAGTGGACCTATATTAATTCATTAAACAACAGGTCCATTTATCAACAGGTTGTCAATATACAAGGGCCTTAATTTTTCACGCGTTTCTTCACCTTCACGTTAGTGTAACTTCTTTTAGGATGAGCCGATTGGACGTGTATTATAGTGTTTTGGATAGCTTTTTTCATATACTTTAAGACTCTAATAACGATATATATTTTTTGTTTTCGAAAATCAAAATGGAAATTGATTTTTTGAAGAAAAAAAACATTAAAAAAAATGTTTTTCTATTACAAAAAATATATTTTTTTAAACTCATTGAAATCATTTAGAATAAAAGTTTCCGGCCCACTTTTTATCCTAAATGATTTCAAAGAGTATATA
>CAKNWU010145443.1:0-10287 GCA_932072015.1 Andricus quercustozae | reverse complement strand
CTCCTCTATCTCCTGTTCTCGCATTGAAATCTCCCCCTATTCTAAGCCTAATCTCTTCTTTATTTTCTTTCATCATTTCTTTCATCTCCTCTGATTTCTCCTGCATATCTCCGTTCACATAAACCCCCACTATCTCGTACTTCTCTCCTCCCATATTTACCTCTTCTGCCTTTTTTCTTTTTCCGATTTGCATTTTGAACTTGCTATTTGTAACCTCTTGGCAACCTTCCCCTTAATCTTTCCCATCCCTTTTCATCTAGCCACGTCTCCATCGTTACTACTACATCCGATTGTGCCAAATTTCTCATAAACTCCCTATCCTTTCTTTCCAATCCTGATATATTCCAGTAACATATCCCACGTCAAATCATCCTCTATTCTCTCCGTGCTTCCATATAACAACCTCTTCTTCGTCATCACTTCCCTCTTATGTTCCCATTTCTTTAGTTTCGCTAGTACCATTTTTTCTCCTCTTTGCGCTTCCTTTCCTTTTCGAATTTCCTTTATCTCTACTTTAGCATCTATGCTTTTTAGCACACACAAAAGGGAGACTCGAATAGAGAGAGAAGGTATAAACAGTACATAAGAGAGAGAGACACAGATTTCTCGATCCTGACCCTGCTTGGGCGTACGTGCGGTCGTGTTCTCAGTCGTTGTTTTCAATTCACTCCCGTTCCCGAAGAGGTTTTACTTCAATAATTAAAAATTCAAATACGAAAAATTGTAGGACAATTTCCATATAAAATTGTTTAGGATTTTTGACTCTCGGTAGAAATTTAATCATTGTACAATCGTAAACCCCTTGCATTTTAAATATATAATTTTTAATATTTGAATGTAAATGTACTGCATTAAAAACAATTTAAATTAGAAATTCTAGAGTTTCCAATGTCTTATTTAAAAATATCAGGTTGATGCAGATAGAAGGGCCGTTGTTGATTCTATTATAAAGGATATATTTTATTACAAAAATTACTTTACTTGAAATCAAAACAGTTAAATTTATTTTCAAAAAATAAAAAAAATAGTAATATCCTCAATCAAAAAATATTAATCTTCCACCTGTAACATAATATATCTAAAATCAAAAACGGCTATTTCATCTGCAACGACCTAATAAATACACTCCTTAGAAATTGAAGCAGAATTTAACACTTATGTCTTTCCAAATTGCATAATTTAAATTCCTCAGTTTTAACTCTAAATTGTTTGAAATAAATTTATTTTAAACTGAAAGCTTTGATAATCATCAACTCGAACTTTAAAGAGTTGAAAATGGAATAACATCAAATTGTAATCATTAGATATGAAACAA
Source organism: Andricus quercustozae (assembly GCA_932072015.1). Lineage (NCBI taxonomy): Eukaryota > Metazoa > Arthropoda > Insecta > Hymenoptera > Cynipidae > Andricus > Andricus quercustozae. Next base: position 8,972 of record CAKNWU010145443.1, on the reverse strand, counting down.
TTTTAAATGAAAAGTATTCAACATTGAATAATTTTAGATTTGAATATACAAAATTCTACAAGTTATAATCGAATGTGCTTAGACTTGAACAATTTTCAGTTAAATCTCTCAAGTACATTAAAAATGAAACGTTATGAAACTCATACCAACTTTTCACTTCTAAAACATTTTTTTGATCGGGAAATATGTTCTAGTCGTTCTTTGGATTTGAAAATTCAAATTTTGGAAAATAAAAAACAATATTTCCTTTTAGTTTAAAAGTCGAGGCGATTTTTTTCCATGTGCAGTTATTACTAGTGAACCCTAATATAAAATCATAGAGTTAAAATAAATTTATTTGTTCAATTAAAATTTTTTTAAGTATGTGCGAAATCATATTTTTCTGTATTGAATCAAATGCGCACTTTTTTGGAACATGTTGGATATATCGAACCTGAAATTTCTTTAGCTTCAAACAAAGAAACACATTCTTATTTTTCTTTTATGTAAATAAGTTTTTGCAGTTTTTAAAATTTTTCAATGTCGCAAAGAAATAAAAAATCCCAATATATTAAAATTCCTAAATCACGAAAAATTTATTTTTCAAAGAAAGCAGAATGATAACATGTTTCTTTGCTTTAATCTCAAGAATATTCAGGTTTGGCATATTAAACCAAAACATGTTTTTGCACATTTAAAAGAAACTCTAAATTGCGAAAAAAATATTTTTTTTTTAATTTCTAATTTTATGTTGGTGTTCACTAGTAATAGCCGTAATTAAAATTTAATCAGAAAAAAGTTGCAAACCAAACCTGCCTAGCGTGCAAGGTTTCTCCCAAGTTCTATAATACTTTTTTCCAAATCGACAGTCATAATATTTGAACAATTAAAGAATTTAAGGGACCATTATAAGCCTTTTGTGTTTCCTTATCTTCTAAACATATTGTCCGTTTACATATGAAAATGTGTCGCAGAAAAATTTTATTTGAGCTGTTCCTATTTTGTTTAATTTAAAAAAAGTTAAGGGTGGGCGAGGGGCTAAATCAAGAGTAACTTGAAGTTGCTTTTTCAGTAGCGCACCTCGAAATTTGTATCTTGAAATTAGTATTTAGTCGATTTTTGAAAAAATGAAAATGCAGATACTGCAACTGGTAAAGTAAAATACTGATAAAGAAACAAAGAAAAAAATTGTGATCTGAAAATTCTGGTGCAGTTTTCCTTGTTCACTGAAATTCATTAGAAGATTATGATCACCTATATACACTCAGAAAAATGTTTGTTTGAATCAAACAAATTCTTTCTTTGATATGGGGTCAAACAAATATTTTATTGATATGAACAAATATTTGTTTGATTCAAATAAAATTTATTTGATTCAAACACACGATTTGTTAACTCAAACAAATTCTATTTGTGTCAAACAAATTCTATCTTTGATATAGGGCCAAACAAATGTTTGATTCAAACAAACATTTTTCTGAGAGTAAGAGTAATCATGAATAATTTAATGAAAAAATAATAGTCCAAGGTAATTCTACATTTTGTTGCTTTTATAATAAAAATAATATCTTCCATTCCTTACAAATTGAACAAAAATGATCATTCTGAAATATTTTGAAACTTTCTGAAATTACAGTTTACATTTTCTTTCAGAGTTAGTAGTCAATACTACTTCTTGAATATTTAAATTATTGTTATACAAAAAATATGGGGAGAACACGGTATCCGTGGCAAACAATTTTTTTTGCGAACACCGATAGGGTTCTCTACGAGAAGCCCCTGTCTGATACATTCAAGTTGGTATCACGTATTCTCTATTGGGTTTTGAAATATAAATTTTTATTTTACGAAAAAACTGATTTAAAATATCAATTTGAAAGGTTCAGATTTGTTTTTCTCGCAAAAATCCTATCAGAATCTGCATTAATAATTCATCACCGCAGATAACGTGATCTTTTCGAAAGTGGTCTATCGTGAAAATTTGGAAAAAACGGGACAAGGGATAAATTTAAAAATTGGATTTGGAATTTCCGACATATATGCATCGATTTGCAGTCATACAATTTCTACTTTCTATAAGGTTCTTGACAAATTTTTCATTCGAATAATTCGAGAAATTAATTCTTACCTAATTTCATAATTAATGACTGCGAATTAATCTTGTTTTTACTTTTATATCTTGACAAAGTTTCAGATGAAAAATCTCGACTGAGTGAATCTGATATTAAAAAAAAAAAATTTCCAAGAAGATTAATTTGCTATAAAAAAAATACTTTTAAAAAAAATACATACATTTTTAACCAAATAGTTGAATTTTTAATAACTTTTATAAATTTTCTACCAAATTATCAATTTTTTAAATAAAAAGTTTCAATTGTTAAGGCAAGTGGGAATAATTAAAACTTTATTAAAAAATTAATTTTCATTAAAAAAAAAACGTTTTATAGTGAATAATTCGGAAACTAATATTTCACTCAGAAACGACACATGTATTTAAATTTGTATTGTTCGTGAATACATTTTATGAAAAATAAGATCATGTTGAATAAACAAGATAAGAAAATCAGACTACAATCATTTTTGCGAACTATGAGTTATTACCTAATTTCGTAATTAATGATTGTGAGTGAACATTTATTTTTATTTTTAGGCCTTGACAAGATTCGAGATGAAAAATCTCATACGAGTGAATCGGATATTAGAAATATATATATTTTTGATAATATTCCAAACTTGTTTAAATTATGTTTTATCATGCGATATTCTTATAACAAAAACACAACGATATCACGTTTTTGATGAAACTGACGGAATACATTTGAAAGGATTAGTTTATTCTGTCCTAAGCTGTAGCTTCATAGTTCTAATTGAGAGCTGAGCGAACCAGGCGTTATTTATTTGATGCGCAAATTCAGATAATTATTATTGTTTCTGTATTTTCGTAAGATCATCAATTCGACTATCAAACTTAAGTTGGCGAAAAAAAGATTTCTTCCTGGTTTGAGCGTCTGTACATAAAAAATCATTTTAATTTTCAATAAAAGTTTCATTGTGTAAATAAAGTAGGATTGCTAAACATGTAAACACTTTGTAAACATGATAAATACCTCTGTACAGAATTTTTGACCTTTTTTTTTCTTACGCTACAGTGCCAGGTCATTTCCATACATTTTTTTCCTTGCACTATAAATTCTAAGTCTAAAATTTTCCATCATGTCACACTTTATTCGAAAACGGTTTCGGAAAGTTGAAAAAAAAGTTTTTGGCCATATTTGCCATAATGTAGCGAACATACGTGACGTGCTAGAAACGTCATAATAATAATACGACATAATGCAGCACGTCACCTTTGCTAGCTACATTATGTCAAAAATGGTCAAACAATTATTTTTTACTGTATGAACGAAGTTAAAAAAAATGTGACGTGATGGAAAATTTTTCACTTTGTATTCGTAATTTACGGAAAACCCCCTATCGAAATGACGTGTTACTCTAGCGTAAATAAAGTACTTGTCGGACAGTGTACTTTTCAATATTTCTCTTATAATATATGATTTTAAAAACTAAAACATTGTTTTGAAATTGATTGATTGATTTAATGTTTGTGTATACTAAACCGATACCGGTACAAAAAATTGTGGGTACTGGTAAAAAACTTTCCTGTACCGAAAACTTTTTTACAGGTTTCTGAAAAAGCACGTTTTAAGGGTGGAGTCTAAACTGTTGATGGCGACAGTCTAGGGAAATAACTGATTATTCATTGGAATCCCAAAAATGTTATATAACAAATATAACCTATGAAGATAAAACTTATAGTTAAAAATAGTTTCCTAACGAAAATTAAAAAAAAATAAAGTTTCGCCCCATGTGTCTGATAATGCTGGTTGGCCCTCGGTTTCGTAGGGGTTTGAACAACATTTTTTTTCTCAACAGGGTTTTGAGAAAGATTATTTATGGGAATTATAATTTTTCTCGAAAATTCACTCCTACAAGTCAGAATCATAATTAATTTTGAAAAATCCCCATTCAAATTCAAAATTGTAATTTTTTTAGAAGGTTCCCGACAGAATTATACTACATAAACTTTTTTTAACTTGGTAAATTTCTCGTGAAGTATCAGTATTTGTACGCTTTTGACGTAGGCGGAAGAGTAATAATGAATCTGCAAGAATGGTACGATTTAAAATTATTTTTTGTATAATTTACTACGTTATTCACGGGAGATGTAGTACGCAATGGTTGTGAAATCAATTGTACGAAATATTACATTACTAGAAACTATTCGTTAAACTTTAAATGCATTGCAATTAAACTCATTTCGAATAAAATTTCTATCTATTCTGTTGCACGCATCTTGAACGTGAAAGAAGACAAACAATTTCATATTAACTTCCATATAAATTGTACGTTGAGAAAAATGAATATACTCAATGCCATGTCGTGTGAATTCTAGTCGATAAGACTTTCGATATTTATGAATTATATTCAATAAATAGATTCAATATTGATCCTTAAAACCTAGACTATCCACAAATTTCCCTTTTTTAAATTATTGGAACAGAGTTACTTTTTTTTTAAATGAAAAAGTTATGATTTTGGGAATTGAAATTACTTTTTACATATTTTTTATTTATCTTTTAAACATTTTTTCCTAAATTGAACGTAGTTTATGAAAAAATAAATTGTTCATGAAAAATTGGAAACCTTGATCACCTCAGGTGTTTGAGAACATATTTTTAAATTGGAAAGCCTTCAAATATATATTGAAAGATTTTCCTTTTATTTGAAGCAAAATTTGTAGTTTTTATTCAGTTTTAATTAACAACGGCTTATATTATTCCTTGAATGATTCTTTACTCTTTGTAATATTTTAGTGAACATTATTGTACTTAGGAAGCGCTAAAGTTATTCTTAGCTGTCTACTTTGCAAATTAATAATTAATAATAATTAATAATAATTAATAATAATTAATTATATATAACTAACTTTGACGTTAAAAAAAATTAAACTATATTACAATTTCCTGAATTATATTAAATGAAAAAGAAATCAATAGAGATTTTAGGAATAAATTAGGAAATGAAATAAGCTGCTGTTTAATAAAATTCTTTTAAAATTAAAGAAATATTTTCGAAGAGCCTCGACACGAGACGTGAAAATAACTTTGAAATTACGTGACCTTACTCTAAAATGCCTGACAGTCTCTTCTATATGCTTGAAATATGCTTTTTTACCTGTGCAGGGACTAGTCGTCTTAACAGACCTCTAAAATTTATGATATCCACAAACTAAATGCGCTTTGTTTTCAGAATATAAAAAAAAGATCACTTTACTAATAAAATTTGAGATTTTCAAATTGGCCGCGGCCAATTTTATGTATAATATTCTAAGATTCCTATGGAAATAATTTTAAAAATTAACTATAATCATGTGTAAATTATTTTATATTCTTGACACTGATCATTTAAAATTTATGTTTAAATGTCAAGAAATAAAGAAAAAAGTTAAGATTCAGCATTAAAAATTTTGTAACTAGATAATTTTATGGATTTGAAATTGTTCAAAATGATAAGTATTACAACATAATAAAACTGGATTCAATGGAACTATAATATGTCAGAAACCAAATTAATAAGACAAGAGTTAACTCAACTTCTTTGTTAAACATTCATATTTTCGGGTTAAAAATTGAAGTTTGGTGTCGAAAATTCGTATTTTCAACTCGAAGATTCAACAATGTGGTAGAAAACTCAACTATCGGTTTGAAAGTTAGACTGCTTCTTGAAAATTCATTCTTTTAGGTCAAGATTCATCATTTTAGTTCAAATTCCTTTCTTTGGTTGAAAGGTTAACTATTTTTTCAAATTAGTTTTTTTTTAAATTAATTTTTTTCATCTGAAAATGTAACTGTTTCATTTTTAATTAAAAATTGTAAAAAATTGTTCCTTTGGTTTGAAATTAATTGCTTTTTACTGTCAAAATTTGGAAATTGAGGCATTTTAATAATGTTGTTTAATTTGTGAAAAAATACGAAATCAATGGAATTGATATCTTCTAGGTATATTTAATTCAACATGGTATCGCTGTTGCTGATAAGAAGAATTTTGTTTTATTTTTAAAGGCACTTTATCCTTTTTAGTTGGGGATAGTGTAGCAAGGGCTAAGCTGTATGAGATTAAAGGAATATCCAAGTATATGAACTTAAAAAACGGTGGATAACGGTAGATCGTATAAATCAAGATAATTTCCGTGGAACATGTAGAAGAGAAAAGTTCCCACTTCTAAAGACCAGCGTAAATATGTATCAATTAAAAAAATAGATAATTTATTACATCTCTAAAAATCCGCTTTTTCCTTAATTCTTATTGATATGCAATACGACTAACCAGTAACCATTTACTCAATAATAATTTTGTATTCAAAAAGAAAATAAATTAAAAATTATAATTAATTATAATTAATAAAAAATTTAATAATACAAAATCAGGCTGCAAAGATGTTGGCAAACAAACTTCAATTAGGGCTTTGTTGGCGTAGGCTCAGATTTTTTAACCACTAATTTTACGCCTGGGATAAAGTCATGAAATTGAAATTTTCATGTGTCCCGCTTTACTCAACACTGTATCGCTCTCTGTATCGCTAGCCTTTTATGGTATGATAAAATAAATTTTATTTGTTATCGTAAATGCACATACCAGAAGCTTAAATTTGAGTCATCCTAGAAGAAAATCAGAATAAGAGAAAAGCTTCCGACTTAATGGTTTAACAAACCGAATATCCTCATTTTTCTATTTTTCAACTACTGTTTGAAAAAAAGCAAGGATATAATATACAAATTCTTTTATCATTGCACATCTGCATGTCAAGAGCTTCAATTAGAGCCGTCCTGAAAGAAAATCGGACTAAAAGAAAAGTCTCCAGTTTCAATCCCTTCTTTTCTTCATGACAATCCTCCATAAATGAATAATCAAGGTTCTAAAATATTTTTCTACTTTTTTATATTGCAATTTGATTCTTTTCAAAAACCGAATCTGAAACATTCAAATCGAAATCTCCAATTCTCTATTAGGTTGTGAGATATAAGTTTTCATTTTACGCGAAATCCAATTTAAAATATCGATTCAAAAGGTCTAGATTGGGTTTTCTCGAAAAAATCCTATAGGAATCCCCATTACTAATTTTTAACACCCGATATATACCGTGATCTTCCAAAAAAATTTACCGTGAAATATTATAAAAAACAGGAGAAGGTATAACTTCAAAAAATGTGTTTGAAATTTCTAACATCGATGCATCTTTTTGTAGTCATGTAAGATGTACTTTCTATGAAGTTCTTCACAAAGGTGACATTCGAATAATTCGAAAAATTCTCAACAAGAAACGACAAGCTTACAATGCAATTTTTTAATGATTTGTAAATATATTTTTTGAATAATCGAAGACTAATTTTCGTATGCAAATCAGACTTAATAGTTTATTAAAAGGTTGCAAAAAACATTGAAATTATATAACAGTCTAGATTGCGTCATGTTGAATGACGAAAATACGAATACCAGACACAGTCATATTAACGAACTAAGAATATTGACCTAATTTGTAATTACTGATTGCAAGATAAACTTATTATTATTTTGAAGGCTTGACAAACTTTAAGATTAAAAATGTCATCTGAGTGAATCTGATATTTAAAAAAAAGATCATTCAAGAAGATTAATTTTGTACGAAAAAGGAAATTTTGTACATTTTCGACCAAATATTTGAATTATTAAACTAACAAATTTTTATTGTTAACCTAAAATTAAATAATTAAATTTTTATTTAAAAACTGAATTAAAAACGGTTGAAAACGTATTTCCTACAAAACGGTTTAATTTCCTGACGAATAGTTGAAACTTCAAAACAGACAGACACATGTTCTGCACGGAGAGACTTTTGATATCAATATTTGGTTCATTCTATATGTATAATTAAAATAAAATGTAAAAATTTAGGGATAATCCTGGTACTGGTATAAAGATTCCTACAATAATAAGAGATGATGGTATTTCTTTATGTATTATTATAAACTTGAGCGAACAAAAATTAGTATTCACGTTTAGAAAAAGTCTTATTTACTGTTTGAAAATTGTGAGTACAAAAAAGTGATAATGGCCAATAACAAGTGGTGTAAAAGATATCTTCAATAGTAAATATTTTAAGTAACATAAGTTGTAAGACATGCACGAAATTCTAGTATTCTTAAATAAGAATGTGTATTGAAATGAGAGCCGCTAAAAACGCCCGAAGGTTTCCGAGTTGTTCCCTCTACAGCCGAGTACGCGAAGATTAAACCAGCAGGCCGACTCACCCGGCTGGTGACCTGCGATTTCCCGCCAAAAGTTTCAATCCTACGTCTTTCTAGTACAAAAATGTTTGTAACCAGTGCAGTGTGAATTAAAGCTTAAATTAATTTTAATTCGGAAATTATTAATTTAAACTTTCAATAATTTACACATATATAAAATAGAAGCTTTTAACACTTTTCAATTAAGTGCAATTAAACTGAAAAACTTAAACTTTCACACTTTTATAAATTAAACAGTTCAAAGATTTCTGGATAAATAATATAAATCCACGATATCGTTTTAAATTCTCTAAATTAAAACTAATCCTCCATTTCAACTCGCAATAATAAAAATGTTAAAAAATGAAACATGTCCCGCTTCCAACTTAATAAAAACGTTAAGAAAAATTTGAAAACACAAATTTCCTCCCTTCAAATTCTATAAGAATCATAAAAATAAACAAATTTCCCTCTTCAGATTCAGAAAAAATTGAACATCAAAATTTCCTCCCCTCCTACGCAATATTGTTTTTTAAACTTAGCCTCTTCCAATTCAGAAATAAAATCGAAAATAAAAAATTCTTTCCTTAAACACAATAAAAATCTTGAAAAGAAAAAAATGGCCTCTCCAATTGAAAAAAAATTGTATCCCTTCCAACTCAATAAAAA
>CAKNWU010145353.1:0-10939 GCA_932072015.1 Andricus quercustozae | reverse complement strand
TGTGAGTTCATTTTGATCCCAACAAAGTCCTCAAATGCCAAAAAAATGTTGTTGATGTTTTTATAGGCGCGAAAAAAAAGTTAAAAATAAGGGTACATATAATTCTGGGTAATCCCAAAAATGTAAAAAAAAATTGAAATTAAAAAAAACTTTAAAACTTTTCATAAAATAATTTTGTTAAACCTATTTTGCTCGCGCGCGTTACCTAGATTTAAATCGATCGATTCCACATTCAGTACACTTCATAGAGGTCCCAATGCACTACTTTTATAGGCATGGTATTGTTTGCGATTTCTGAATTGGTTATTTTCGACCCATCCCAGTTTACGGAATACTAAAGTTTGAGGTTTATTTAACAAGAAAATTATCAGAATAATTTTTCTGGAGAGACACTTACTGTTAGGAAAAATTTTGCCAAAAGTGTCAAGCTTGGGCGTAATCAGATTAGCTTTGAAGTTGAGTGTCTTTTCCAAAGCCTTCAAGGTCATTCCATCAGTACCAGTTACATCAATCACGTGGCCAGATTCATTCTTCTTCAAAACACTTCCAGGTGGAAGATGGATCATCGAAGTGTTCAACTTATAACCATTCATATCTTTCGATTTTTTCGGGAAGAATTCCATTCCAGGTTTGTATTCCTCTCTAGTATATATGTCAGTGAAAGGATTTAATCGATGGACAAAATTCGAATTCCAAGTAATGTATTCAGGAAGAAAGAAAAATCGTTTTTGATTTTTAACAGCGATTAGAATCGTATAGTCTAGAAGCTGTCTCTGCCATGCGTATCTTAACTCTTGCTCAAAGTCAAGATCCCTATCGCAAAACTGAATCACGAGAATTTTTGCATCCATAGTATTGTATGAAGCCCATCGAAGCATGTCAGTAGTATTTCGACTGTGGTTATGAAGAGAGTATCCAAAAGTGCTGATGTATATGAAAACCAACTGTTCTTTGTGAAAGTGAAACATGTCGCATTCAAAGGTATCTTGGAGATGGGAATGTATTATTTCCTCCATATCGAAAATCACAACTGGCATTTTTCGAGAAAATTCGGTGATAATGTGATTAACCTTTGTATCAACAGTGTCAACGTTTTCTTTTTTGTCTGTCATTATTACTGTTGTTTGAGTTTTTGTGTCATCGAGGATGAAGTTTATTAAATTCTGTAACCAAAGGTCTTCACTGTCTTTTAGATTTCTCGGTTTACAGAATATCAGCCCAAATAATAAGCAGCAGTATGCAATAATAATAGAAAACTTGGAACTCATTTTTGAGTTAAAAAAATTAAAGGCAATCAATTTTTTCTTTATTCTTCAAAGTTTTAGATGCTTCGAAGAAGAGGCAATGTGTTCTTCTGAAACTAATCCGCTTTCTTTAGTTGTTGTATTTAATATCACAAAGGAAAATTAACTGACAGGTTTTGTTAGAACATGAGGTAATCATCCCAAGAGCGAGTGTCAAATTGAATTTGTGAAATAATAAAGAGGAATCCTTTTACGTAATGAATCAATGACATAAATCTGGTAATAAAATTTCAATTGAATAAATTGGTTTTCCTTCTACCATGGATCTTTTCAGTAATTCAATTAGGATAATGAATTTTGTTTATCAGCAAAATAGTGCAAAATTAATTTTTAGAATTACATGAATTTAAAATAACTTGCACTTGGTCTGATCGCAACTATGAAGTTCGTACTTGGGAATTATAATTTACCTTTAGCAACAAAGAAACTTTATTTAGCAAAATAAAAGTTTTCTTATCTTTAAAACCGGTTTAGCATAATTTATTAAGGTATGACACTTTATTTATCATAATTACACCGAGAGCACTTTTATGTGACATCAAGCCAAGACTTGCCTCTGCTAAAGTAATTGTATTATCAATCGCTTAGGGTATGGTAATCATTTTTCTACTTCAGCGATTATCAATAAAGACATGTATAATTCACACTATAAGCGGAAGTAAAATTGATTTTCTCCTTATAGTTTTTATGTTGATAAGATATTTTTTTTTAATTCAGGGGATGACTTTGATAATGATGGAAAATTTTGAACTTCAGTTTGAGTTTTTAAAAATTAATGGCGATCAATTTTCACCATGCATTCGTAGGGTTTTCTAAAACATTTCTTTTACTGAGAAAAATGTATTGTACGAACTGGACTAGATAATAGAACTAGAGGATAATATCCCGGCAACGGAAGTCTAAAACTGTATCTAAATGTTGTAATGATTTGATAAACAAATCAATCCTTTTCTTCGACTGAAGATGTTTAAGAATTTTAATTTGTGAAATTTTGTTATGTCTCACGGTCTACATAAAAAAAAGACATAACAAATTTCACAAATTAAAATTCTTGTATCTAGATATTCAGTTCTTATAGTCTTCAGACTTTAAATTGTAACATCTCAGATTTTTAAACATTCAGGCTTCCGTTGCGATGTCCGTTGAGTCTCATCAGATGGTAACGTCACATCGATCGAGGCGCGTGTATATGCGTCCATTCGCACCGTAAAACGTAATAATTAAGTAATGAGGTGATTATTCGTGATAAATCACACCTGAATTAGATTTTTTTGAAGTATTTATATATTTTATTTCATTACACAACATTGCCACTTGCCCAAGTACAGAAACTTAGCCTCCTTTACTTTCGTTTTTGTAAGTTTGTATAGCTAAGTAATGCTTTTATTAATACGTTTGCAAACAAATGGAGAACATAGAGCTCACATGAAGCGTTGGGTGAAAAAACAACCTAACTCGGAAAATCGTATTTTGAGATAAATCGATTCAAAGATTTCAAGCTGTTATTGAACCTAAAAGTTAAATCTTTTCGAGGAAAAAAATGTACAAACAAGAAAAATTATTTAAATAATTGAAAATAAACAAAACGAGTTAGGTTGTTTTTCCATCCAATGGGTATTATAAGTTTTTTTTTATTAATTTCACTTTTAAACATTATTTAATGATTTTAACTGATATAATTGTTATTAACATGACACTAAATTGTTAGAAAATTTAAAAAACTTATTTTAAATTTATGAATTTAAACAATTTCAATATTTACTCATTAAGTTCAGATTCTTCATCTGACATAACATCATTAGATTGCACATTTTTTTCTCCCATGATTGTGACAACCAATAACCAGTGTTGATATTCTTGTTGTAAAAATTTAGATTGTAATTAATTATTGAGTAGTAACAATAAAAATAATAGCGCACCGATTCACCGGTTGGTGAATCTGCAGTCTGCTGCAGTCTGCACAGCTCTGCGAGACCGAAGAAGGGGAGCTGCGCGCGCGACGTATCTCCATGCGTCCTACTCTAGTATAACGTAATTTACGTAAACAATAATAATTTTTATATCAGTTTTAAGCCGTGTACTAACTAATTAGGGTTCACTGATTCCGAAAAAGCGATTTACGGAAAAAACATCCCAATCCGGGTTAGGTTGTTTTTTCATCCAACGCTTCATATAATAGAAAGGATAAAAAAGCGGCAGGGGCAATGAAACAGTCATGGGAAATAGAAAAAAGAAGGTTAAAAAAAATTCGAGCCGAAGAACATGGTTATTTGAAACGCTGGTATGGCCGGTATTAAGTTATGGAGCGGAGATATAGGGATGGAAGGAAAGGAAAGAGATTGAGAGCTTACAAGGAAGGTATATAAGGTGGAACCTAAGGGTAGAATGTAGGACGCCTGGATATATGGTGAGAGAAGTAGCGCAAAGGGATAAATTAAGTAGTTGCGCGGGAAAGACCTGCTGAGGCGGAGCTAAGGAAGGGAAAGGGATGCAAGTTAGCGAAAAAGTGAAGCAGGTAGAAGAAGGAGGAGGGAGGGCTATAGAACTAACAAGATGAGAAGAAGAAAGAAGGAAGTTTGTTAGTGCTAGAGATATAGAAGAGGGGAATGGAGTAGGCTATGAAGAATTGGAGAGAAGGGACAGGGAAAGACAATTCACTCTAAGAACAGACTATTGACTGTCAAACGAATCCTTTAACTATTAAAGGATTTTCCATTGAAAATTGTCATGAGAGGAAATCCTTTCACAGTTAAAGGATTGGCGTTTCAAATAGTGATGGACGTTTACCACCTTGTTCGTGCTCGAGCATCAGCAAGACCGAGCAGAGCGAGCAAGAGCGGTCATTATTTAATTTTAAGCAAAGGCATCGTGTTTAAACTATAAAAACTAATTGGAGTAAGAATTGTAGACATCTATTTTATTCGTATATATTTTTCAGCTCTTACAAATGTATATAATATTAAAATAAATCAAGAAATGCTTCTCTAACTGCTCGTAGCAGACGATAATTCAGGTAAAATGTTGGAATTTCGGCGGGCTGTTTGAAATAATGTTTCAAAATATGTGGTTTATTTGATGAAAATTAAGTAAATGTTGGAATTTGAAAGTGAATTATGAGACATTATGGTATCTTATACTTCGTGGTAAATAAATTAAGTGCAGGAAATATGCATTTTAAAGTGGAGTCTGAAAATGATATAGAAAAAATTAGCTTTTATAAATTATACATTTTGGAATGTACTTTATTCTATAAAATTAATATTTATGTAAACAGTTATTATATTATAATATGATAATTATTATTATATAATTTTCGTTTATATAAGGTATTTTTGTACTTTTATTCAAAGAAAAAGTATACTATGTACTGTGATTTAAAATATTTAAAATATACTCAGTATATTTTATTAAGAAGAAAGTATTATTAGTTTTACCATTTTCTCGCATAATAGTAGATTCTATTATAAAAAGAAATTGTATTTTAAATTACATTTTAGCCTTCTGAACGTTTACCAACTCTGATGAAAAATGTATAAATGTTATACATAAATGTTAAACCATCCTTGAATTATCTTCATCGGCCCCCATGTCAAAGTTATTTTAAGTACTTTTTTGATCTTGTAGGGCCAAATGAGTTAGATTTAAGAAAACTCCAATTTTTCTATTGTTCAAAAGCGACGTTTCGTCAGCATTGGTTCGCTGACTTCATCAGACTAGAAGTTTATTAAAAAGATGGTGATACCAAAATTTACAACGACGAATTATAAAACTTTTTCTTAAAAATCTATTTATAAGCATATTTAACTTGTTTGAAAATTGGTTAACAATATTGTTAACTAGTCAAAAGTTTTAAAATTTTATTTTTGGCTTCATCATGACAAGTCTACGGTATAAAATCGTATGGAAATATGAAGTTTGGAAACGAGTATTTATATAAAATCACAGTTAGCTGTCGCACGTAAACAAAGTATATCTGATTCATACATACACAGATCTTTATACATATATATTGGGCACCCAAAATTATCGCTGGATCTAAAAGATCATCAGGATTCAAATATCATTCACATTCGCGCGCATTTTGTATTTTCTTCACGCTCTGAACTTCCGCTCTGGACAAAACGACGGAGAACGATCTCAGAGTACGAAGACGGTTTGCACGTATCCCTTGCCCAAGAAATTTGCACAACACACAACCATTCTAGATTATTTTCACCAAAAACTATGGCAGATATCACATTCATGAGATGTTTGCAATTCCACAACCAATAAGAGGAGACTATTTTTTTTAATCAGTTGAGAACCCCTTCTCGCTCAGAGTGCACTCTGAGCGCTAATATCGAAAACACCCACAAGCACCATGGTTTAGTGAGTCTAGTGATGGGACATCGAAACAAAAATATCGATATCTCAGATATATCGCGCATGCGCACAAAATTGTCTCAAAATTTAAATTACCAATTTAATTAATTTAATTTATTATTATTAAGTATTAATTTAACTGAGTAACATTAATAAACTAATCTAAATATATAGGAATAAATTGAAAAAATAATGTTAATATGAACACAGAATTTATTTTGTTGGAAAATAAATTCCAAAGGAAACATGTTTAATTCAATTCGCAAAATCAACGAACAATGAAAGAAACACGAAACTGCGAAGTAAGAACAGGAAAAGCAATCGTGCGCGAAGAGAGCGAAATTTCGAAATCGAACATTTATATCGATATGCAGCTCGATATATCAATGGCATACTATCGATATGTCAATATCTATATATCAGAACCAAAATATCGATATTTCCGATATTTCGATATCGATGTCCCATCACTTGTCTCATTTAGCCTCTAGAGCATTTTCGGAGTGAGTGAATGCCATTGAGCCGTTCAACCTCACATTTGCTGTTTATTGACCTTGAGCATGTTTTTGATCATTTTAAACTGCTTTTCGGTATTTCGAACATTCGTGGAGAGTGAATTGCATAAGAATTTTGAACGTCAAATTTAATGCTTCCAAGGGATTTAGGATAAAGGCGTAACTGGACGTTCAGCTATCAACTTGTTGTCATCGTGTCGTTTCAAACTGAAAACGTGCAAAAAATTTCAGCATTCAATGATGATGCAGAAAGTAACGAAATGTGGGATATTGGTTTTTTAATGCACTTCAATGTTTGAAATCTTACAATTCAGTGTGACACCGTGACGTGTCCTTAGCCTCTCGTGCTCCAAAAAATATATTCTCAATGCCCAGTAAAAAGAAACTAATTGAGGCGAATTGAGATGAATATGTTGGAGCCTTCGTGAATCTCGCATTGGAGCAAGTCGTGAATTCTTGTAAATTCAGAAATAAGTAATTTAATATTCAAATCTGCTATCCGCCCATATTCGGCGCACAATTTTTAGGGGACCTTATTCGTTTGAATGTGTTCGCACGAATTAGTTGCCGTGTCAGTCAATTCATTTTAATTCGCGAGATTTAAAGTCAAGCTCCAATTCGCCTGAATTCGTCAGCGCGAATTCGTAAGCTATAACCAACGCGCTGGGCATTAAGGATGCGTTGTAAATAAATAGCAATGAGTCCCATAGCTCAGTGGTCGCCTTCTAGACTTATATAATTGGGATCGCAGGTTCGAGTCTCGAGGCATGCAATTTTTATCCATTTTTTTCGAAATGACCTTGACCAGGAATTAAAACAAATTGAAACGCATTCAATTCGTGCTGGCTCAATTCGTGTAAACGAATCAGAAAGCGGAATTCGGGCGAATTCAAAAATGTTTCTTCGCCGAAATTCGCCCCAATTAGTTCATGTATTTGATATAAATTTTCAGGTTTTATAGGTTCCACTTAATTTTATAATTTCCAGTCTCTTACAAGAGAGAGACTGGAACAAGTAGGAAAAGGACAACAAATATAGAAAATGTAGGGTAATCAAATCGACCCCCTAAGGTGACCAGGTCGCCTGTCCGAGGAGATCAAGTCGACAATCTGATATGGCCAAATTGAGCCTTTATGATGAGTGATTCGACCCTTTATAATAATAAAGTCCGTCCTCCCAGTTGAAAATTCCTGTACAGGAACCTCGGAGGATCCTGCACATGTTCCTGTACAGGAAACTGCACACGAACCTGTGCAGACAATTTTGACGGTCCCTGTGCAGGAATTTGGCGAAGGAAACTGTACATGATCCTGCAAAGGAACCTGTATACAAGTTAATCTTTGAATGATCGTGTACACGTTCCTTCACAGAGTCAATTCAGTTATGGGTTCATGTACAGGAACATGTTAAGGATGCTGTACATGAACCTGCGTAGGAACTAATCCGCGAGGGTTCGCTAGTTGCTTGGCTCTCTCGATGGTGAGTTGGATCTTCAAAGGAATAAAAGGAAGGCAACTTTATAGCTGTAAGCGACATGAGTTTTCGCGATGGCTTTCTGCAAAGGACCCTATACGTGTTTCTGTACAGGATTCTTCCAAAGGTTCCTTTGATGTCTTTCTGTGAGGGATCCTATACACGTTTCTGTACAGGAACCTGCCCCTCAATTCTCTTCGCAATGGAACCTGTACAGGAAGCCGTACAGGATCATTCAAAGGTTCCTTCGTCGGTGCAGGTTCCTTTGCAGAATCATGTACAGTTTCCTTCGCCAAATTCCTGCACAGGAACCGTCAAGATTACCTGTACAGGTTCGTGTGCAGTTTCCTATACAGGAACATGTGCAGGATCCTCCGAGGTTCCTGTACAGGAATTTTCAGCTGGGCTCTGTGATGATCGGTTCGACTCTCTATGACGCTTGAGTCGACCGTTCGAAATGACCAATTGGAAACTCTGAGATGATCGATTTGAACCTCTTGTTTCAACCTTCTGGAGATAGTCGCTTTAGGCACCTTCAAGGGCTGTCCTACAGTTGACCCTGCAATATGGCCTGTCTGCACATCTAGATGGCCCAACTGACCTTCCATTTTTCTTCGTGTAGAGAGTTATATTTTGGCTTAAACTGTTTGGAAAATTGCAAAAAATACAATCGAATAACAATTAGGAATCACAATCTTAAAACCTATTAATTAATAACAAATAATTCTGGGAAGACCGATTAATGGTAGTGTGAGTGTGAGGATACTATGGACTGTGTCACTATGGGATACCATAGCTGAAGGTCACCTCGGGGGTTCTATTCCTTTTTTTCAGGCAGTAGCTACTTTTTTTCAATGAGTAGACCCTTCTGCTATAGTATCCCGCTGTGTCCTCACACCCATTAATTAATAGGTTTCAAGATTATCATTCCTAATTATTATTCGATTGCATTTGTTGAAATTTTGTAAGCAGATTAAGCCAAAATACAACTCTCTACTACGTATATTACGAGAGATAGATATGAATCTTTTTTTCCAAAAATTTGTTCAAACAAAATATTTTAAAACAATTTTTTTTTCATTTTTCTCGAAAAAAAATTTTTCCAAACATTTTTTTTGAAACTTTTTTTACAAAATTTGATCACATTTTGTTTTCACATTCTGTTAAGACTGAAATTATTGTCTTAATAGTGTACGAAACCCATCCTCAGGGCCTACAAACTTGACATTTTTGTATTGGGAATGAGGTATTTTTTTTAAATTAAAATTAATTATTTGAATTAATTTTAAATCCTTTAAAATTAATTAACTATTTTAATCAATTAAAAATTTGGTTGCAAATTTTATTTTCAAAAATTTTTGCCAAACATTTATTTTGTCTACATTTTTTTTTTCAACTATTTCTTTGTAAACTTTTCCCAACAAAATTTTTTCAAAAAATTTTAGTTTCAATACTTTTTCTCGGAAATTCTTTTTTTCAAACATTTTTACAAACCAAAAATTATTTCAAATATTTTTAGGGTTTTTCCATTTTTTCCAAAAATATCGTTCTTTTTTTAAATTTTATTCGAAAATCTTGTTCTTCCAAAAATTTGTTGAACAAATTTCTTCTCGGAACAATTTTTTGACATCATTTTTTTCAAATAAATTTTTTCAGTGACGTTTCTTTGTATGAAATTGTTTTTCCAAACAATTTTTTTACCAAATTTTAACATATGTTGTAGGCACTCAAGGCCTACTTTAACTAACTTTTAATTAACATCAAGGCAACAATCCATTCAATTTGACAGAAATAATTTATTGTCAGTCCATTTTGGATTACAATAAGGTTATAATTAATCCTACTTTACAAATTAAAATGTCACAATAATTCATTATTCTTCATAATAACTAAAAGTGTGCAAAAAGCTCGAAACTTTGAGTCGAGTCGAGCCGACCTTTTTCGAGTCGAGTCGAGTCGAGCTCGAGCAAGCTCGAAATTTCGAGTTCTCGAAAGTTTCGAGTACTCGAACAGTTTCGAGCTACTCGAAAGTTTCGGGTTCTCGAAAATTTCGAGTTCTCAAATAAATTCGAGTACTCGAAAGTTTCGAGTTCTCGAAGACATTCGAGTACTCGAAGACATTCGAGTACTCGAAAGTTTCGAGCTGCTCGAAATTAAAAATGTAATGAACTGACGGATTTCCATGAGACTCAGTTGTAAGAAAATACTGCAGAGAGGATCATGCAGAGCCAAGAGCCAGCCTAGTCTTTAGATACCTTAATAGAGTGGCTCCTTATCAAAAAACACATGGCCCCTTTGTCCCCGGGTGGTAACTTGTCGCCTTCCGAAAAGTGTTTACTTCAAAGGGAATGAATGCAGAAAGGCACTGTGCCTTGGACCCAAGTTCAGTTCCTTCCGGGTGGTTTACAGAGACGGACGATTCGGATAGTCGGCTGCTTACGTGCGAACATTTGATATATGTTAAGAGTTTGATCATTGAGTTAAAAATAAATGAAATGATCTAGAAATATCTCGTGTCTCAATTATTTAATTATCTTACATGTCAGAAGTGGGATTAGGGACCTTTACGTGCATTCTACTGTGTGTGGAAATGCAATAAGTGTTAGTGCAGTGCAGGGCACGCGCCCCTTTGTGATCAAACGAGTGTAGGAAAAGCACCTGACTACGAAGAGCTAGTGAAAATAAAATTCTATGGAGAGATCAACTGATCGATCACGATCCAGGGATTATGGAAGGAGAACGCCTCAAAGATCGATTTACAGGTATACGCCGTCAAGGGATCGATCGATAAGGAGAAGAAGATCACGAAGCAGGCGTCATTCCAGAGAAGGAAAACGTTTGACTAATGAATATCAACCCAAAAGGAGGAAAAGAGACAGCCGTCGTTCGGAAAGCCGATCAAGGAGTCCGAGGCGTAGAAATGAAACGTCGAGGGTTGAAGACACGAGATCGAACCGAATAAGAAG
This sequence comes from Andricus quercustozae, assembly GCA_932072015.1. Classification (NCBI taxonomy): domain Eukaryota; kingdom Metazoa; phylum Arthropoda; class Insecta; order Hymenoptera; family Cynipidae; genus Andricus; species Andricus quercustozae. The sequence continues at coordinate 319 of CAKNWU010145353.1, read as the reverse complement.
AAGAACCGACGAGAATACTACGAGGTTTGAAAGAAGTCAATACCAGAAGAGAAGAAATTCGAGGAGTCGCAGCCCTCTTAGACATACATCTAGTCGGTCCAGAAATCCAAGTCCGTATGGGGAATACCAACTAGAAGACCGAAGTCAGGATGAGACAAGGTGGGAAAATAGTAATACATCGATGTTGACAGCCGAACAAATTGAAATCAGAAGACTGCAAGCGGAGATAGCAATACTGAAAGAAAAGAAAAATGTGTCAAAGATACCCAAGATTGGGGAAGAAAAATTGATCCCGAAATATGATCCCGCGAACAGAGAC
>CAKNWU010144502.1:0-11893 GCA_932072015.1 Andricus quercustozae | reverse complement strand
CTAAGTTTTCTAAATTTAAAAAAAAATAATGTAGGGTTTTTCTTACAACACCTAAGGGAAAGGATATTAGAATGGCCAGAAAATTTTCTCAAATACAGGAAGAATTAAAAAATCTGCTCCATGATGCATCTGAAAGTACGATCGAATGGAAACTGTTTCTTTTTTTCACAGAGCTTCTATGAAAAGGTGCACAAAACATCAATGAATATAAAGAAATTTCATGTGCAGGTTAACAGGGCTCTGACATCAACTACAAAAATTCACATAATATTCGTCTTTGACCAGTTTTTATGTATATGTTTCGACAAAATTACGCTTGGAAGACAAATTTTTCAAACTCTAATCAGGACTTATCTCGAACATCCTACGTTCAATATGTAGGGATGCACGGAGAAAAATGGAAGGTCAATCTGGACATCCAGATGTGCACTTACTACATTTTAGGATCAAATATAGGACAGCTTTCTAGATGGTTAAAGCGTCTATCTCCAGAAGGTTTAAAAAAAAGGTTCACATCGATCATTTTCGAGATTCAACTTAATTAGATCGGACGGTCGACTCGACCATCACAGAGAGCCAGATTGATCATTACAGAGGGCCGAACTGATCATTATAGAGGGTCGAAGGATCATCTCAGATAGTCGACTTGATCTTCTCGGACAGTCGACCTGACCATCTTAGAGGGTCGATTTGATTATCTCATATCTTCTATATATGTTGTCCTTCATCTAACTTGGGTATACATATATATGTGATATTCTAGTCTCTCTCTTATAAGAGACTGGAAATTATAAAATGATGTGGGACCTGAAAAACCTGGACATTTATATAAAATACATAAAATCTAAAAGTGTTTTTTATTATTTGTGGAGAGCGAGGTGTATGAGACATGATTTGTTATGCGTCAACCGTTCCCATTGACAATATATAAATGTCACAGCAAATAGAAATTGTTCACACTCTTAATTATTTCAAAAAATAATGCACTACCTGTGGTGGCATTTATGTTTCAGAGGTTTTGTGGGTTGTTTTTGCATCAGGGAACGCAACAGATAAAGTTAGATTTTGACGAGAACCTTTTATCCATTTTTTAAAATCAATAAATGGCACGGCAGTTAGAAATTATTTCCACTTTTGATAATATCAAAAAATAATGCACTTCTTGTGGTTGCATCATTGCAATTTATCCTTCAGAGGTTTCTTGAGTAGTTTTGCCATTAAGGAACGCAACAGACAAGGTTTCAATAAACTTAAGTCAATTTATTATCAAACACAAGCATAAACATTTATTGAAATCAACACATAAACAAGTGATTTTACAAATGTTTGCACTTGAGTAGAGTTCTGTGATCCGATCAAAATACAAATGTCCAAGCCCGCGGTCGAGAACTCTGTCCCGTCGAAGTGTTCGAAATGTACTGGTTTTTTGGTTCGCGAACCGAGCCCTCCAACCTTCCTAGTACGATTTTCCAATGTTGTCGTAGGGAAAATATAAATCCAAAATCTACCTCTCAGTATGGCAACGTTGGAAAATGAGCTGTTCATACTTTCAGTCGTGTAAACCTTAAACCTAGACTTAGAGAGAGTTGCAATTAGGATGTTCGACGGCTGGGACGTGACCATTACATGAGTTTACAAATGCAATTGACCTATTGTAAGTGCTGGTTTTTTCCGTTATCGTAAATCTTTGAAAGTAGAGAGGTCCAAGAAAATTTACATTTCATGATTTAAAAAAAATGCACTATTTGTTGTGGCATCTTTGAAATTTATGTTTCTGAATTTTTTTGCGTACTTTTTCATCAAGGAATGAAACAAAAAAGGTTTCGCTTTGACGAGAAATTTCAAGAAAGAAAGTTTGATTTGATTTTGTAAAGGTTCAGTTTTTTGTTACTTTTGTTACAAGTTATGTAACAAAAATTCTGAGAGGAATCGAAAAGAGGAACTATTTTGTTGGTAAAGGTGGTATCTTACATGAGGCTGATTTATCAATTTTCAAGAAAGCAAGTCTTTTGTGTTTCGCGAATTTTTAGCTTTCTGTTAGTTTTGTTACAACATGTGGAACACAAACTCAACAAGAAAAGAAAAATAATTACCTTTGTTGTTAAAAAAGGGGTTCAATTATTTTAATCTTAACAAATTTACAAGAAAGCAATTTCCCTAAGTTGGTCGAATTTTCAGGTTACGTAAATGTTTAGTGTTTTTGGGTGACCTGGATTGTTAGAAATGGTGCTGCGTTATCTTAATGTTGCCAACACCTTTTCAAGCAAGAATTTGGCGGGGCTTCTTGAATTTTGAGTCATTTTGTTAAATTTGTTAAAAGTTATGGAACAAGAATTCGGAGAGGAACCGAAAAAGTGAAATTTTGCTAGGTTTTGTAAATTTTTTTTGTTACAAGTTGTGTAATAGAAATTCGTAGAAGAATCGAAATGTCGAGCAATCACATTGTTACTTGTTTATGAATTTTTGATAAAGTTCTAAGACATAAGACGATCAACCACATTGTTTACCATCACTTGTTTATGAATTTCATACTGTTCTGAAACATAAAACAAACACTCACACGAGCATTTGCTTCTGAATTTAATGTATTTTTAAAGAATAGGACGATCAATCACATTGTCACTTGTTTATAAATTTCATAAAGTTCTAAAATATAAGACGATCACTGATATTGTCATTTATTTTAATTTCATGTATTTCTAAAACATAATGCGATCAATCACATTCTTACTTGCTTATGAATTTCATACAGTTCTAAAACATTAGGTGATCAATCACATTGTTATTTGATTCTGAATTTCACGCAGTTCTAAAGCATGAGACGATCACTTACGCGGTCATTTGTTTCTGAATTTCATGCAGTTCTAAAGCATAGGACGATCAAGCACATTGTTACATGTTTATGAATGTCATGCAGTTCTAAAGCATAGGACGATCAATCACATTTTTAATTGTTTATGAATTTCATGCAGTTCTAAAGCATAGGACGATCAATCACATTTTTAATTGTTTATGCATTTCATGCAGTTCTGAAGCATAGGACGATCAATCACATTGTTACTTATTGATAATATTCATGCAGTTCTAAAGCATTAGTCGATCAATCACATTGTTACTTGTTTTTGAATTTCATGCAGTTCTAAAGCATAGACAATCAATCACATTGCTACTTTTAAACAATTGTACCAACAAATTTCCATTTTAGGTTTCTTCTCAACATATTTATTTCCTTTTTCCCACTTAACACAATGGAAACTATTTAAAAAATAGTTACCAACCACGAAAAATGGTTAATAGTGAAGATATTTAATTGTTTAAAACAAATATATTTAAAAAAGCCCGACCGGAACTTTTATTTTTGGAAATTTTTTCTCAATAAGTTCCATCGTCAGCAAGGTAATACTGATGAACGGTCAATTTTTTCAGCTAATGATTAAATTAACAATTGTTTCAAACAATTTATTGAATAAATACGCAACTGTAATTGTTTTCTACTCGAGGAAGTGCTTTTTTACACTAACTGTTTTAATAGTACCTCAACATTGATATTGTAAGAAAAAGTTTAACCGGACATTTTATTATCATTATTGTTAATAACAAATAGTATAAAAATAGCAAAAATGAACTTTCTCTTTTAGGAGAAAAATTGGTTTTCTCAGTAAATCTTCTTGAAAGTTGGATAATTTTTATGAACGAGTTGCTACAAACATGTAAAAATTGTACACCATAACGTGGAAAGAAGCAATTTTTTTTATCGCTTGTATTTAATACCGCCCTGATATTGGCATCAGCAATTGTTACATGAAGCACTCCTACTGAAAAGGAAAACCTATAAAATGTAGAATTACGTAATATCGTTTATAAAATACTTAGCTGTGAAAATTATTATAAATTATTAAATTAATAAAAATACTTTCCGAAATGATTTGTCTAACAATTGAATTCGTGGCAATGTTAATGTTATTTAATATTTTTTATCACGTAAAGTAGCGATCAAAGATTAATATTACCTAGCTTTCAAGAAATATTTAAAAAAATATTTAATAGAATACATGATTTTTTCCAATAAGAAATGTTTATTTCAATTGTTTAGTTGTAACAAGAAAACATTTTTTCACTTTCATGACTTTCCTTTTTTGAATTGTTTAGCAGTTTAGGATTTTCAGGTAAATTTTACTGCGTGATAAAAAATATTTTGAAAATTAATTTTCTAATACGGAGCCAAGGGTAAACTTAAATAAATTTAACAGAAATGAGGAAGCCTCACGTCAACACTTCAAGTAGGAAGCACGCATTTTTACCTACAGCGCATAATGCGCATAACGCAGTTTCATAAAAATGGTCTTACTTTTCGTTTCGAAACGATCATACTCTCTCTCTCTCTCTGTCTATCCAATACTTCTTCTTCTTTATTCTCTTTGTCGAATCGTAGCGCCTATGGTATAGCTACGACAGCGCCACCAATTTAGAAGAAATCCACTTCAATTTTATAATCTTGTATCTGTATTTGTATCGTTTATTGTTAACACGATTGCGCATAATGAAATGTAAAAAATACAACGAAACAAATTGTTGCAAAAGATGTTTCTTTAGTTATCAAAATCCACGCGAATCAGAAAAGATGATTAAACTAAATAAAAATTTTAATTACGTTTAACTTTTGTCTCCGCAAAGGGGTAAGAAAAACAAATATTCTAGAAGGCCACATAAGAGATTATAAGATACTCTGGAACAATTCGAAGAATATTCATTCGTTAAACTCTTATCAAAATTCTTGATAACTGAGCTTCCATTATTTTAAGAAAATGAGGGCAGTAATTTTTATTCTGTGTTTCGCCCTAGGGATTTTTCCTCACCCTGCTGGTAATTATAATAAAATGCATAATTTGAAGTGAGCTACTGAAGATAATGTAATACAAAATTACTAATTATTCGATCATTATTTTATATTGATCCACGTAGCATATGGGTGGTGCAGAGCGCCACGTCGTTTGTGTACAGCGCCACGTCATTGGCGTACAGCGCCACGTCGAACAGTGCACGGTTTTGTGAAATTTGGTCTCAGGACCGTAAAACTTCAGATCGGAATCAGATAAAACGAGACATTTTTTAAAAACTAAAGATGAATATTGACTAAATATAAGAAAATTATAGAGAACGTGCAAAAAAACGTTTTGACCTTGAAAATCTTTAAGTTGGTATTTTTGGCAAAAAAAATCGAACCGATCTAGTATTTACTATTGATGACATGATAAACCAATAAATTTATTTAAAAAAATTTGAAAACGGTACATTAAATAATTTAAAAACTTAAAACTATGATTTATTAAATTATTACAGTAGTTAATTCAATAAATAACTTCCGACTTGTGGTTTATTTTTGCAGATTTAGGACAGCAATTGAATCTTGACAGACTTGATCTTCCACACATTCAACTTAGGAACGTTAAGCATTAACTAACTGCTGGAACACGAGGTCGTGTTTTACCTATAGAAGAAACAGGATATTTGCGAGTAGTAACAGATGTGATTCACGAGTTCGTCGTTGGAATTATTCAATCGGGTTCTTTTTCTCCATTAGTAATTCCCTAAGAAAATCTTCCTATTCCCCCTGAGCAGCTAGAAAACCCGAATTTTTATTAAAAAGTTATAGTAAGGATAGATGGCGATATTGCCGATGTGACTATACCAATATCGACTGACCATGGTCTGAATCGTAAGTACTTCAGAGGGGTTAGACTGGAACAGATAGCTCGTGCCAAACTATATTAGGATGGATAATTTTTTGAATGAAGAAACAAAATATTTTTATATTTTTATAAATTTCTATTTCATAAAAGTACAGAGTTATTCAGCATGAGAAATAGCAAGCGTGAATTGCTATATGCTATATGGGATGCTCGAATATTCAGTTTTTTTGTTACTTTTCAAAAACCTATGCAAAAGAATGTCTACAAGGAATCGAGAAGAATGACTTCTATTGTTAGAAAAGGTATTGTGTTATTTTAATCTTGCCAACTAATTTTCAAGAAATAAGTTTTTGGTGGTTTTTTCGAATTTTCAGTCTTTTTTGTTATTTTTGTTGCTTTGGTAAAGGTGTTATCTGATTTTAGGCTTGCTTTCAAATTTTAAAGAAGGATATTTTGTTGGGTTTCACGAATGTTCAGTTTTTTGTTACTTTTGTTACAAGTTAGGTAACAGAAACTATGCGAGGAATCGAAAAGAGTAACTTTTTTTGTTTGTAAATGTTTTGTCTTATGTTAGGCTTGCTTAAAAATTCTCAGGAAAAAAATTTGATGGGTTTCTCGAGTTTTCAGTTTTTTTTGGTACTCTTGTCACAAGTTACGTTACATAAATTCTTGAAATAATCGAAAACATTAACTTTTATTGTTAGAAAATGTATTTTGTAACTTAAATCTTGGTAAGAGACTTTGAACAAGGCAATATTGCTAGGTTTTGCCAATGTTAAGGTTTTTGTTACTTTTGTTACATTTTGATAAGTAAAAGTGCACTATCATAATACAAGGGGTTGTATAGGTGGTGTGACACCCTGTGTCTGACTGAAATAGATGCCTCCCTTCGTGAGGGCCTTTGTACCATCAATTGTTTAGTTCATGCTGCTGCGAGAGAATTGGCTGATTCAAATCGAAGACTAAAACCGATGATAGATCAAAAGACCAAAATACGCTTGTATCAACTGAACAAAAAGATTGGATGGGTAAAACAGAATTTGTTTCGTATTCAATGTGTGATTGACCACATAACCTCTGGTAGGCCGTTCACGGAAAGTGTTTGAAAGTTCGCTCAAGAACTAAGGATCTTCAGTCATACACTAAACAAGTCAAAGCTGCTGACAATCAAGCAGCACATTGTTGACAAAATACGGGTGTTCTCTGACGCAAGGAAGAGAATACAGAAGAGGGAGAGTTGGATCAGGGAGAATTAACAGTTTCTTGCTGACCCATCTCGCCTCTTCAGTGATCACCCTGTTTCTGTCAAAAATCCACCCAAGCTCAACGAGGTAGAGACTTTTTAGAGAGAGGTATACAAGATCCCCAAAACACTGGAGTTTAAAGAAGATACTGATAATATCATCCGCTTCAAGGATTTTTGCGGCAAGCTCATAACATCTGAGGAGGAATGTCCATCAATCACTACCGAAGAGGTGGAAAAAGCACTTGGAGGCATGAGGATCTTTTCCGCTGCAGGACCAGATGGTATCAAGAACGTCTGGCGGACAAAGTTTACTTCTACACACCATCGTTTGGCTCGCATATTCATCTCATATTTAAAGTCGGAAACGCCCACTCTGCAGTGGCTGGTATTAGGACGCACTATAATCCTACTTTACAGTTATCCTGAACAACAGGATTGTCCGAAGAATTGAGCCTGTGTGGCGAGAGATGTACGAACAACGTGGCTCGAAAAAAGGTTTAACAGGATGTTGAGAGAACCTGCTAATTGATAGGTGCTTCTGTAAAGACGCTGCAGCCCATCAGCGCGTCCTGCCAATGGCCTCGATTGACTACCGGAAAGCTTTTGATTCAACCTCTCATAGACTTATCATCTGTCTATTGGAAAGTTTCAAGGTGCATCCACACATAGAGAGATGCATAGAGAGACTGATGCTCCTTTGAAAAACAAGATTTACTATCTCATCTGGAAATTATCGTGTGACAAAGAACGTCACCTTCCAGATAGGCGTCTTTCAGGGCGATACCATGATCCCTTTGCCTTTTTGCATCACTAACCATCGCGATCATAAGGTCATTCATGTATTTTATATGGTTGACCTGAAGATCTATGCCTCTAGTAACAGCAAACTTCAAGCTGCTAAAAATATTGTGAAGGAGTACATAGAAGAGATTGGGATGGACTTTGGATGGGATAAATGTGCCAAAATTCATATGAAAAAAAAACAAAGATTATTGGCGTTCCCAAGGACCCTGAGCTTGTGGATGTAAGTGTCATTAGAGAAGTTAACACTGGAGGCAACTATACATACCTAGGCGTGTCTCAAAGCCGTATTCAGGACGTAACATCAGTTAAAGAGTGTCTCCGAAACGAGAAGTGCCAAATTTTCTGGAACTTCGATTTTCGGACAGCAGTCTCCGTTGCACATTCGAGGCCTGACCTTGTTCTCCACGACTTTGAGAAACGAACCATATTCGTGATCCAATTCTCGGCTCCAGCCCACTACAAGATCACTGCCAAGGAGAAGGAACAGGAGGAGAGGTATCAAGACTTTTAAAGGGAATTGCAACGATTGTACCCAAAATATTCGGTTAAAGTAACTGTCCTTGTGATCGGTGCTCTCGGTGGTGTGATATTATCACTGGTTTGTAACCTTAAAGCCATACCCGCGTTCCAAAAATATGCCAAGGCACTTGCGAAATGGATGCAGAAAGCTGTCATCCTTGGGTCGCTTCGTGTCCTCAAGAAACACGAGGGTTTCGCCGGCCTGTCGTCATAATATCATCATGTCACCCATCTCACGGTCGTGAGACGTGGCCATAAGTGTGATTTACCGTGGTTCTACTGGGAGCAGACGTCATTTTTTGATAGCAGTTGCTCCCAGTGGGATCCTGCGGTGGTTGTTTTAAATTTTCTTAAATTATATATATCTTTCCCGAAGGACTTAACCAGCAAGCGAAATCGTAACAACCGTGCCGAAACTGCAAATACTAAAGTACTCGACCCTGATTCAGCGAATAAATTACCGTGCTATGAAAAATGGTCAACATGACTGAAGGTAACAACGACGCTGAGTCGATTGGCCGTAACCCAGACCAACAAAATGGGGAAAACACGTTTCCCCTTAACGAAAACCAGAACCAGCGGAATGCCGTCGACAGCTGCCTTCACAACCACCGACTAAACATATGACCAGCCTAAAAGCGTCCTCGGTGGCAGAAATGTATAGCTTACGAGCTAACATAGGGTTGCAGCCAAATACGAGAGCTAATAATATGTTGTCGATGTATTGACGGGTTTCGATCTACTAGTCTGGTAGTTTTTTTTTAAAAACCTTTATTTTATTTCAAGCTTTCGCCTAGCGACGCCAGGCCTCATCAGGAATATAATACTTAGAAAGGACGGCTAACGCTAGAAATAAATAGTATTTTCTGTTACAGAATTTATATGAAGAAGAAAGACCAGTTGAAAAAATGGAAAAACATAACCTGTAAGCCTTACTAGTCTTTCCTTACTCTTGGTCCATGTTCTCAGTTGGATGATCGTCTCCTGTCCATAATTATCTTGTACAGAAGCAAAAAATCCGTCTCTTCTATCGATGTCAATTATTTCCATTGTTATGTTATGTTTTTCCATTTTTGTAACTGGTCTTTCTTCTTCATATACATTTTGTAACAGAAAATCCTATTTATTTCTAGCATTAGACGTTCTTTCTAAGTAGTAAATTCCTGATGAGGCCTGGCGTCGCTAGGCGAAAGCTTAAAATAAAATAAAGGTTTTTAAAAAAAAAAAAATACCAGACTAGTAGATCGAAAACCGTCAATACATCGACAACATATATTTAACTTCGCTGGTCGACAACCTTAACATCTTTTCTAAACGAGAGCTAATAGACTGGAATCCCATCAAATTCCCAGCGCTGTCAACGTAGCAATCCCAGTGGCTCAGTTAATTGCTGACATTCCATCCATACCACAAGTCACTAGTCGCAACCTCTCGTATGAAGGTATGACTATTCCTTCACGAGATTTTATACAGGATATATTAAATGCAGCAACTTATGTTCCCGTGTCGTTATTGTCGCGTTAGGAAAGCTCACTGGTTCTGCTAGGTGATGTACTCGAAATAAGCAATTCTCTAGGATCACCGATTCGATTGGCCCATTAAAAGATTGCTTTTCACCTGGGAAACCATTTGAATACTATTTTCACGAAATATATCACTCAGTGATGAAAATAAATTAATCTGTCAATGAATATTATGACTAACTGCATACCCATACAGGAGGCACTAAAGCGACAAACATAGGCAAACTCGAAAAAGCAAAGATATCAAAACATATTAAAATCAACAATTCGGCACTAAAAAGGGGGCAAGGATCGCAAACATAGGAAAAATTGAGAATGCAAAAATATCATAACTTACTAAAATTGGCAATTCGGCACTCCAGATTATTTGAAGTTTACAGGCACATCTTATTATATATCAAGAACCAGATGCGATAAATAAAGTGAGACAAGTCGTGAAAATCAATTAGAGATGATTTAGCTAAGGAGATTCTAATTGATATACAATAACGACGTAAAATATTAAATTCACTTGGCTAAATCATTCAGAAAACAGGATCCTACATTGTAATTGTAATGGGCTACGCAGCACCTCGTGTTCGCTCTTGGAATGTACAGACGCTAAGAAAGAATATTTGACGCTTACCGGTATACTAAAGGAACGTGAGTGATCACATGGTCAGGGGGAAGGGTTGGCGCGCGCGAACTTAATTTCTCTAATTCGCAACGGTCGGGAGAAAGATAGCCGCTGAGTTCCGCTTCTTACTCATCCATCCTATCATCCTTCCTTTTCTTGGCTAGTCCTTATCAGCCGCCGCTGAGAGAGGGGCAAGAATCGTACCATTCTTGCTTTCAGGACCGGCTGTATCCTGGTGTCGAGGTGGAGAACGAGGAGCTCCTTTCTCCGTACTGCAGGTGTGGGGTGGGCTCTGGGATGCCCCCCCCCCCCGAAAAAAAAAGAAAACACAAAAAACGGCATATAAATACAAGAAATATCTGTTCATCAGGAACGTGCCTTGGATCTCAGACGACCAAAAGAGGTAATCGATTCTATCCTTAGTGGCAGAATCAACCATTCTTCCCTGGATGTCAGAAGGATAAGCGATAATAAAAAATAATCCATACTATCCTTAATGGCAGAATCATCTATTCCACTTTGGATGTCAGAAAGATTAGCCATAAAAATACGGAGATTTATGTGGGGACCGTGAATTCGAAGATCTGATGAAGGTGAAGGTAGCGATGGGTCTGATCGATCGTTGCGTAGGTGGCGGGAATCTTCCTGGCTCTCGCTCGAGACTGCGGAATTAAGAAATTAAATAACAAAAGAAATTAAAACAGCCCTATATTCCTAAAATTATAATTACACAAATATAAATTAGAGTGACTAAATAATAAGTTAAAACATGAAATAAAATAGAATAAAATAAAAACATAACAAAAAGAGTAGTGCCGAATTTTCCTACTCTCGATGTGCTCACGAGAGCAATATCTTAGGGGTAATTTACAAAAACTTGAATTTGTGAGTTGCAAAAAATTTGAAACTTCACAAAATGCAATATAGTTTAAGCATATAATTTCAAACAAACGAAGCTTTTAAACTAAATTTACCTGTTTTACATATTTACAATTTATTTGTTAATAAGGTACACTTCTTCTCTGGCATATAGTGTCTTTCAGTATTCTGGTTCTTGGCATTTTATTAAGTCGTCTTCCTGTTTGGCAATATGGTTTATGCAATATGGAAATTTGTTTGGTAATGGCTTTACAACCTTCATGGCCTTTCTTATAATTACTTTTACATTATCAGAAATTATGAACGTCTTCTTGAACGCAAAAACTTTGAATGAATTTATCAGTAATTGCTTCATGATGCTCTGCATGAGTAACGTGTGTTTTAAAACAACAAATATATCGATACAACATGGACAAATTAATAGTCTGCTCAACATTTTACTTAAAGCTCCTTTTCAACCTCGCGATCAGGAGGAAATTGAGTTCATCGAAAAGTTTCGTTTCATTTTCTAGGTTTGTGATTTATATTTCAGAAAAAAAATGGATTTAACTTTGTTTTCATACTGACATCCAAGCATTTTAAATGTCTCTTAACATAGCTCACAATTCTCTAAGTT
>CAKNWU010144143.1:6026-20499 GCA_932072015.1 Andricus quercustozae | reverse complement strand
AAATGGTTATTAGTTTCGAAGTTATTAGTAATTTTAGAAAAATTAAGATTTAAATTTGTATGTGCTTCTTATTGTATCTTCTTATTCTTCTTAATCTTTATATACTTGACGTAATATTATGATTTTTTTTGTAATTTGTGGTACTAACAGCTTACCAGAAAAACGGTAAAAAGCTTACGAAGGAGCAATAAATTAGCTCTTACATTATTGCGCATTTAATAGAAGGACGTTAGTAAAGAACAAGAAAAGCTAGTTGGATTGTTGAAAACAAATATAATTTGTATTTTGAACTGGACTATGAATAAGAAACTAATCGCGTATTATTTTGCGACTCTAGAATCCACTATATGGCCTCCAAAGTTTTAAAACCTTATTGTAATTATTTCAATGGAGTTTACATATGAGTATTCTCCCAATAATAGTCAATATTTAGAAGATAAACTTTGGAGGATAAAAACATTATTTTTTAAAGAAAATCTTAGTCCTTTCGGGGTTTTCTAACAGATGGCTGCACGAATCACTTTGACAAAGCCATCAACATAAACATTCTTTGTTTTAAATTATTGTAGAATTATATTTAGGATAAACAAATGACCATACATTAGAAAATTTCATCCATTGTTCCTTAAACTACCCTGAAAAAAGCTATGGTTAACGAAACTATAGTTGTCTAGCTGGAAAAAAACTAAACGTTTTTCCTTTTTGGATCAACTGATTTACATTTGTTTATGATTTAATTTACAAAAAAAAAAAAAACAGTTACATTCACTACTTTTAATAGTTTGTTTTATTAGTAATGTATATTTGTTGGCTTACGGGATCCTCCATCAACTAGGGAAAAGTAGTCACAGTTACCTGGAACTTTTCTCAGCCTATAATAATGGCCCACGATTTACTATAATAATTGCTGTAAAGAAGAGGATAATTTCACATAGACTATACATAAAATGATCACGTTTTGAAAATAATGGTATACTTTATATTTGGTATTCGTTTGCAGCTTTCTAATTTCATTATCTTATTCACACTTTGTACCTCCAGCAGCCACCCTTAGACCCTTTAAACTAGGCAGCCTCTAGGCGTTTAAACCCTCAAACCGTTCTAATTGAGGTTCCTTCTCGTTACCGCGAAAGAGTTACCGGGAACAATAGCGAGAACAATAGGAGAACAATTGCACGTACTACTCTCACTCACAAAGGCATGCATTGTTTTTTCCATCTTGTCAAGTAGCCCCAGTCCAGTAATGCCGAGGCAAATAACGAAGTGTTCAAAAGTTTAAAATAACTATCACAAAAGTCATCAAAAAAGTTTTCTACAGCAAATAAAGGGTGCAGTCGTAATTTAAAGTTGGAAGAATCAGTATTTTGAGGGCCTTAAAGGCATTACATGTCTTTACTCTTATTATATTTTAAACTGTACAAAATTGTACTTTTTTTAACCAATTATTAATACATAAAAATCAAAAAGAAATTTAAGGGTCAAAGGTCTGTACAAAAGGATTGGTCATTTGTCTAAAGGCAAGATTTCAATGTTCAAATGTCAGGGTACGTTTAGTAAAGTTCAAAGGTGAGGGGTCACATGCTTAAGGTCGAAGGTCAGAGTTTAAAGGTTCCGAGGTATGGTAAATATTCATGATAAATATAAACCCTAAAAACTACTAAAATTATCAAACAATTGGTGATGCAAAAACACTTAAATTTTCTTGCAGATTCTCACTCTAAATTTCCCGAAGAAATACAGACTTTAACCATTGCTAGGTGTGGAGGTATTACAATTTAAATTTGATATAATGATCGCGATTATCCGAACAGATTCACAGAGCCCATTATTTTAAAAATGTCTGCACTTCTGAGCCAATTGTGACGGCAGTGTGAAAATCGAACGAACGACACTCGTCGCGAGTGAGTGCGCCGCAAGAACACCGAAGGAATGATAATCGGTATAATACCCGCGAGGTCTGGATAATTTTTTCAGAAGTCATCACAGCGGTAAAAAACCTGGGTTAAGAAAGAAATAAAAGAAATTCCTTTCGCGGTGAAGGCTTTTTGGTCTCATTTTGCTCGAGTGCCCTCGCGAACGAGGAAACATTTCAATTAATTACTGCGTAATTAAAAGATGAAAAAGTAGTCATTATCCTGCGTTTCCACGTCGGTAAGTCTAGGTCCTCTATATTTGCTTATTGCCAAAGAGTTTTCCTCATATTTTCCTATATCTTGATATACACGCTTTTGCTCATCAACCTGTTTTGTATTATTTTGCGTTCTGACACTGATGCGCCGAGAACGAATCTTGGCATAGCAGGTAAAGGAATTAATTATTCACGTGTCAGAAAATCTCGAGTAGCCTCGCAAAGCTTGATTCTTAAGTGGGGACACGCGTGTAGGGACGCGGAAAAATAAACATTTCCAACGCGTCCTTAACGCTCGACCTGCCACTGATGGGACTCGCTATAATTTCCAGTTTTCATATCTGCGGTAAAGTTTATATTTTATTTTTATTTAGGGAATCTTCACTAATAAACAGGTTCATTTTAAAATTTTAATTCACTCTCTATACATTGATAGCATATCCGATAATAACTGTAATGGTGTTATAATTCATATTTTAATAAATATAAAACTGGATTCTCAAAAACACTTTCGAGAATATTGGAAAAAGGAAAGGGGGATGGGAAAGAGGATGAGAAAGTTTTGTCCTATGACCTCTCATCTTTGGCATTTCATGTTTAACCCCTGACCTTTGAACTTTGACCTGTGACCCCTGGAGAGATTTGATTTCCGGTCTATGATCTTTCATCTTTGACCTCTAGCCTTTCAACTTTGACTCCTGACCTATGACCTCTGAACACTTGTCTTTCTCCTCTGACTTTTGGCATCTCACCTTTTCCATGAAAAATAAAAATGTAAGTTTGTAGGATGAATAAATCAATAATAATAATCTACATGTGTTCGCACCTAATACATTCCGTTGGTTCACAGCTATGCTTTTTTTGGTTATTCTTGCTCTTTTTTTTTTAAATTGGTTCGTTTTATTGTTGAGAGTTTAGGAGCACATAAGTGTAAAAGGAAAATATAAATAATTTGTAATGGATAATATATTAAATTATTTGGGGTCAATTTTAAATCTTTAAAATTGTACAAAAAAAATGAAATTAATAATTGGAAACTAATATTTTTGAATTAATTAAAATTTTTGGTATAAAGAAAAAGCTTTAATCTTTTTGACTTCTGACATAAGTTTAAGTAAAAATAATTAAATTCTTAAAAACTATTACAATTGCAATTTTTTAAATTCAAGCATGAGTGGAATCTTCAAACTTATTCAAACTAGAATAATTTAAAATTAAACAAGATTGAATTGAAAGCATTTAAAACAGAATAATTTGATATCGAAATATTGAAAATGGTTTGGTTTCATTTGTAAACCTTTCGACATCGTATCTTTTGACAATAATTATAGTTTATAGTTGACAAAATAATTAAAACCAATCCTTAGTGAAATAATTAATTTTAACCTGGAATGTTCACAAATGCTTGAATAAACGTTTGATATTGAAAAATGTTTAATTAAAAACTTCAAATTATTGAAAAAATCCCAATTCAAAGACTTCGATATTAAACAACCTGTAAATGAGGAATAATTAAAAATGTAGACTTTCAAAACCTTGGAAGCTATACAAATTGAGTAATTTTAGTTCCTAAACTTACCAGATTAAATAATTTCATTACTTATCATTTAAAATAAAAATAAAATAATCAATTTTGCAACTTAACAGTGGACCATTTTCAAATCTACAGTGTTTAAGGTTTACGCATTTTCAATTTGACTTGCTGAAAAATAGTAAAATATCAAATTTGTAGTCCTTAAAATTAAAAAATTCTCAACTTTCCAAACGAAAAAATAAATCAATTTTATTCCTTTTTTCAAAATTAAGAGTATTATATTTAGAGCAATGAAAATTTGGCAGATTCCCTGAAATCCTTGAATATTCTGAATTCCTGAAATTTTTTGAATTCTCTGAACCCCCTTAATTTCTTGAATATTCTGAATTCTCTGAATGTGTTGAATTCCATAAATAGTTTGAAATCTGGGAAATTCTCAAAAATATTTCAATATACTGAATTCCTTCAATTTTCAGAATCCCCCGAATATCTCTTGAATATTCTAAATTTGCCGAATTTTCGAAATTCTCTGAATTTCTATAATTCGCTGAATCCCATGTTTTCCTAAAATTCTGTGAATTCCTGGAATTTCTGAAATTCTATGAATTTCCGAAATTTTATGAATTCAGAATATTTCAGTAATTCAGGAAATTCTCTAAATCTCAAAATTTCCGGAATTCTATGAAATCAGAATATTTACGGAATTCAGAAAATTCTCTAAACCTGAATTCCTTAAATATTCTGAATTCTATTAAATCCCTGAATTTCTGGCATTATTTTGAAGTCCTTGAAGTTCAGAGAATTCTCAGAATTCAGGCAGTTAAACGAATGCAAGAAATGAAACGAATTCCAGGAATTCAAATCATTGACGGAATTCAATAAATTTAGGGTATTTCAAGGATTTAAAAATAATGCAAGGAATTTAGGCAATTTATACGAATTCAAGGAATCCAGATGATTTAGAGAATTTATAGAAATCCAGATATATCAGGGAATTCGAAGGAATTTAGTAGATTTCAAGGAAGCTTAAAAGAATTCGAAGGGAGTAATTCAAAAGATTTAAGAGAAACGCGTAGAATTTAAAGAACTCAAAAGAATTCAAAGGAATGAAACATTAAAAATTACTAATTTGATACTGCTGACACATATTTAAAATTGGACTATTTCACTATATAATAACTTTAAATTGAAATCCTTCACAATTGAAAAGTTCCAAAGAGGCATTAAAAACTGAATATTTTTTAGGTTTACCGATATTCCAAGCCATTATTTCAAGGTGAGTAAACTGTACAATTTATCATTGGAATCATAGTAATCTTGTTTTATTATTATATGTTATGTCAATTGGCAGCGCAATGTTTCGCGCGCATATAATTGCTAGTTGACAATAATATACCATATTCCAGAAAATAAATAACCGACGTTAAACAAACTTTAGCCTCGCGCATTAGACCTCACACACAGATTTGAATTCATCCCCATCTGTAAAGTGGGGATGTTCCCCGCAATTCCCCGCCACTCCACACTAACTTTTCAATTTCGGTCGAATAATCTCTCGCAATCCTCTCGCGGTTACCTCGGCAACGATCTGGCCTCCGATTGGCTGGCTCGCAAAGCTCGCAACCCTCGCCCACCCCTTACCCCCTACCCCTTTCCCCTTATCTAGACTCAAAACGTCTACACTCTACAGTATCTAGACCGGCAGAGGCCGCCCTCTCGCCCCCGCACACTTAGCCCCGTGGTTAACTTCAATGAGCGGATAACAAGCCGCCCCTCAACTGTGCCCTATAATATTCACTCGGATAAATGGACCTGCGGCTTTGTCAAATCAACCGTCGTTTGTTATAAATAACTCGTGAGAATCCCGAGTGTTGCGGATATTCTCTCTATATGTGATTAAAGGATAACGGAGAAGAATCAGTGATAATAAAAAGGCTCATGGGATTGAAAGTGTAACGATTAAATTAAATCACATTATTTGACCTCGCTTCTTAACCCTCGAATTTGGTTTACGGTTCAAATCGCAGTAATATGTATGCTGAAATTTTTTTTATTCTTATTGTACAATCAAGACTAATTTTTAAATTCAATTAATTTTTAATAACTTGGAGGGCTGAGAGCTTGCTTCGAAAAGTAGTAAAAATGAACTAATTTTCAGTGAACCTGTGCTGAAATTTCAGTACAATTTGATAAAATTGTGATAGGAAAAATGGTTGGAACTTTAGTGAAAAAATTGCAGTAAATTTTCATTCAAATAGATCAAATAGATGGCCTAAACTTTTTAGATTAATTCAATTAGTGAAATTTGATTCAAGACCGAAGCCATTTTAAATCATACAAGAAGTGCAACTTCAAAACGCCAGATCATTCGCCTCTTAAATATGCTGGTTTTCAAAGGAAATAAGACAACAGGTATATTACAGTGTTGAGAAAAAACTAATTTTTGCGAAGTTAAGAATATTTGAAATTTTAGGGGTGTTTTTAAAAAAAAAGACAAGGATTTGTTTTATCCCTTTATAACTTTTGACCTGATTGAGATATTTATGTTTTCTTTCCTAACAATGTTGAAAACTAACAAAATCATGGTGGATATATAGAGGAAATATTGAAAATCCTAAATAATGTTTTTACGTCTGGGATGAATTATATAGAAGAAAAATTAACCCGATCCGGTTATCGTGGGTCGTTTCAGACTCAAGGCATTTTTCGTTTGTCTCATTACTCAGAATCCGTGTACCCCGGTAATTCCTATCCCCACCCTAAAAAAACTTTAGGACTAGAGGACTCTCTGAGCTGAATCGCGTTTCCCCAGCGCAACCTCGCCTTCGCACACGGAGAAAAATGGATGTTTGAACTTAACATCTAGATGTTCACGTTTAACATATTTTATGTTTAACTATAGGACAACAATCTATATGTTCATAGTTATTATCTGTAGATCTTAAAAAGTGAGATGTTACTCTGAAACATCCGAAATGTTAAACTGAAACATCCGAAATATTACATGTATGCTTATGTCAAAGAACGGCTGTAAATATTTGAAGAGTTTACTTATTTCTGATCATTTAAAGAATTAATTGATAGCTTATTTGGGAACTTAAAATTAAACTTTAATGTCTCTACATGAACGAAGAACAGATAAAGGGCATAGAATGTCGATCAGATGATACGTTCAGTCAAGTTCAGGTTATGTTTAATATTTGTAATTCAAAATAAAAAATAAAAACGAGGTAAGTAAGCTGAGAACGAATGATCTGTAATCAGCATTTAAAATTCTATCTATCTTAGGTTACTTAAACTCAAATTGTATTTTAAATTTACAAACATTTTGTCAAATGTGTTCGAGTCAATATAACCACAAACTTAAGAACCTTTTTCCGGCGTGTAGACAGAAAAAAGTCGTTATCCAATTTTAATTAAGGATTGCTAATTTTCATTCTTTGGAAATATTCCGAAATTGTAATATCAAAAATATATAGCTGTCAAATATAGTCCTTAAATTCCAATGCACGATGCGCATGCGCTAGGACGATTTTAACATCTAAATGTGTTTCCGTTTAACATAAAAATATGTTTACGCCTAACATCTCAAAAAGATAGTACATGTTCGGCATGAATATCTGCATGTTAGGCAGTACAATCTTACCCTTTGAACATTTACATTTAAACATCCATTTTTCTCCGTGCAGTGAGCAGATCAAGTTTGCGTTGGGTCTGAAACGACCCACGATAACTTTAACTTAGGTGCAAACTTGTTTTGAGCGTCAAGGTAAGTTTTTGATTTTTTATGAAGTTTATCAGTATTTTCGAAAGATTTTTCTTTTTTTGAGTCATATATTGATTTTTCATCTCTTATAGCATGGCGCAGCGTACATCTACTAAACTCTCAAGAATTCTTCGTCCAGGTACGGAACCAGCCAACGAGTAATTATAAGATGATAGAATTTAAGGTGTGAAAATATTGTTCTTTTTTCTTCATGAATATGTATAATTTTCTAAACAAATAAACTTTGTATACATCGAAATATGTGGGCGTCCGCATGAAAAGTGCCTTTGTGGAAGGAGATATTCTCGTTTTTCTAAGTTGAGGTCAAAATTATATTGTTTGAGTTTGAGTTGAGGATGATACTAGGACTTATAGCGAACTAATTAGGACTATACTCGTATCCAGATAGTAACCGCGTCAGTAGGCATATTTCATGTTCGAAGACAAAATATAACATGTATGCTTATGGCACTCGCCCAGTTTAAATGCGTTTTTCTCGAAAAGCGGTTTTTTGAAGTTCCAACTTCAAAAATGCCCCAGTGACTAATTTTTCAACTTAGGAAGTTCATTTTTGGCCTAAAATGTGGGGAATTTATCCAACTATTTGCTTCTATACATCACTTCATACAGACCGTAAGAGCCCTTTTCATGCGGACGTCCACATATAACGAGTTATTTCTTGAAACTTCAAATTTCCTCTTTCGAAAAAAGCGCTAATTGACACCGCAAACTTATTTATTTCTTTTGTTCTCATAGAGTTCGTGATTTTTTTCGTAAAAAGGCGCTTCTTAAACTTTACAATGCTATTTGAAAAATTCAAATATCTCAATTTTTTTAAGAGTTATGAATTTTTCAGTAAATGTCTGCATTTTTGGGAGGTGGGTGTGTTTATCAATAAAAATAAAATATTTGTTAACATTTTTTTGCAATATTTATGATGTGCCCTTAAAGGAGAAGTATTCAAGAGTGTACAGGAATTTTACCAGATTTTTTTATCGATAATATAGCGTTTTAACATGCCTTGGGTCTGAAAGGACCCACGATAACCTGAGAAGGTGCCAAAAAAAGCGATAACCTGATCGGGTTAACAACACTTCCAGACAAATAGTATTTAATGCAATTGCCGTTTCGTCACTAGTTCTAGTAACCTCATCTGAATTCCATGGTTAAAATCAATAAGTAGATCGGTGAAGTTCAGTCAATATAATAAATATTTTCGAAAAAAGAAAAGAAAAAGAGAGTATGCTCCAAGAACAAGTGACAATGTCGATGTGACATCGTGGAAATTTGAAAACGTAAAAGTTTCGTAATTGAAAAGAGGACAATTAAATAGAAAATTTGAGATTAGTATCTTGAAACACAACCATTTTTAGTAATTGTTACATTATGATGGAGGATTTAGAATTGAAATAGAATTTTTTATGATTTTAAGAAAAGGACTTTTAAACAAGATTTTGAAGAGGGAGCATGGTACACTGTACAATGGACTAGTGATGAAACGTCAATTGTATTAAATACTACATGGTGATTTTTCTAAAAATAATATTATACAAGAGTAAGAGGTATTTTTTGTAGAACTGTTTAAAATAAGCAAAGTTTTTCTTAGTATTCTGTCAGATCTGTCGTTGTTTGTAAAAAAATGCGAAAAATCCATTTTACAAACAAAATTCTTTTGACAGAAAAATAGTTTAGGCCCGCATGGAAATAAACAAGATTTATGCGTGATTCGAGTACCATTTTATAAAAGGTTAATTTTTGTTAAAAGTTAACTTTCAACATTTTGTTAATTTTTCGGCGGATTTCAAAAGAATACAATTCACCTCACATGGTTCTATAATTTGAAGTTGTACTGCCTCATGATTTGAAATGGATTCGGTCACAAGAATCGTGACATTTCAGTGGAAAATGTAAAGAGACGTAGGTTTCTCGAAACTGGGTGATCATTGTTTAACTATACTGAAACCTGAATATAAAAGCCCCGGGTTTGTGGCGTTCCTGGAATTCGTGTCCTCAGAAATTTCATGACGAGGAGATCCGCGAGGCCGAGAGAGAGACCGAGCTTATGTTAGGCAACCGTGAAAGTAAGTTACGTCGCAACAAAGTGGGCAGCGCGCGGGTACTCCGAGCGTACGTGAGGAGTTTACTTTCAAAAGGGCATATATCCACTTTTGAAAAAATTTTGTTATCTTAAGTTGATCGTATCTTTAGGATGAGCCCTATCAACCTGTGAATGAGTTTCCTTCCAAAAAGCTTTCTATCCCATATTAAAATTGGCTTTGCCGCCAAAAGAGCATGCATCCAGTCTTTGGATAATGAGATAATGAGAATCCAAACTTCTGGTAATTTGGTACGTGGTGTAGGACGAAAATAATGTTGTAACCCAGAAAACCCAACCAGTAAACTCCTCATGTTACCTAATATTGTGTATTCCTACTGGGAATGGTTCATACGGTCCTGACTGTGTACGTTCGGAGTCCCCGGATTTATAGCGAAGGCCACTGGAGCCATGACCGTAACCATTATAAATCCAGATTCCAGTGTACTTTTGTTGTGCAAATGTGCACTAGCTAAAAAAGAGTAGGTTTATCTAAATTAAAAGTATGACCTTTTTTATACAAAATTTTGTGGCATGTTTAAAAAATTAGATGAGCTGAAGGTGAACAACAAAGAAATGGCCGAAAAGTGCCTATTTTGGTTTTTATCGTGATTTTTGTGCTTATATTTTACGCACATTCTATAATATTGTTTATAAAATCGATTAGTTTAATTGCATCTGTCTGCTTGGTCACATGAAATTGTTTGAGGCTTCTCGTTCGATCACCGAAATTAAGCAGCGGTTGCTGGGCTGCACTCGGATGGGGGCCAATGTACTTAAATGGAATCCCGCAGGAAAAAATGTTGCCCTGTTCAAGCATGGGTAAAAAATTAGTCAAAAATTCTTAAAGATTGTTTAATTATGGGACATGTATGGTTCGTTGGCGTGGCTTAAGCATTGCTTGTGGCCACGTCCCAAGTATAACGAGGCTAGAGTTCGGGGTTTGATCCCTGAGCTGGTACCTCTGTATATTTTTCTATGTACATTTACCGAGATTATGGTGGTTCAGATCCCACTTTAAGCTGTAGGTCCCCCCATAATGCACATGACTGCAACCCAGTCCGTGAATGATGGGGTAAAAAACAGGCTTTGTACAATATGTTAAATTAGGCAAACTGCTCTTATCAGGTCATTTGATTGCATGACAAAAATGTGTCCGTGACTGATGATACATATATACTGGGTCAGCCCCGTGCAGCATATTCAATAATCCAACTCTAACAAAAAATGCCTTCCACATATGTAACCATCTTAAGCCTGAGACACAAATAAAAATAATTATAGCGTAGGGATGTGGCGGCCCCATCGCCGGAGAGCTCCGGCTCTTGCAGTCAACCACTTTGCATTGGGATAACTCCCCAATGCAATGAATTATGCGGTTACGTCACCAGTATCGCGCAGTGCCACCCACAATAGGCCTGTCTCGGATGGAGGCCATGGTTCAGTTGGGAGTGGCAATATGACCGAACCAAGGCGACGACCAGGCAATGGTCCCGGACAAATGCGAGAACATCGATTTAAATGGTCGGACCAACTCAGGAGGGATATCCTTACCTGTTGGCAAAGAAGCTCACCGGCGCGAAGAGGATTGATGCAGAGGTTACATGACCGTTGGGTTAATGTGCACCCGAAATACGCTCATAAATCGCCTCAGTATTAAGAGATCAGGTATCCGTTTTGCCCAAAAACGGATTTGAAGCTCTTTATCAGCAAGAAGAAGAGCAACATTCTCCAGCGAACATACCACCTGTTGCAGCAAGACCATCTTTGCAGATAGCCGATAATGCCAACATGAAAAGTAGGAGATATATTCAACAAAAAGTCTTTCTTAGGGTGGATAAATTAGCTGAATCTAATAATGCTCTCCCCGATTTGCTCCCGAAAATGTTAATCTGTGGAATCTGAACTGTGTAGTTTACGAGAAGGCGTTCTCCCTGCTTAGCTACATTAGAAGTAACGATACTTCAGTATGCCTAAGTAATACTCGCGAACATATTGCACAGCTTCAGTTCAAAATTAAAATGGCGGGATGACATGCATCAAATATTCAGTGCGTGTTTAGCTACATAACAGCAAATAAAAGATTCACTTTAAAAGTTAGAGCACTTGCTCGAAACTTAAGGAAAGCAAATAACATGCTGAACAAGTGTAAACTGTTGAGAATCTAGCAGCACTGGACGGAAAAATTAAGATCTCTTTCAAGAGCGAAACAGCGCCTTGAACGGCGAGTAAAGTGGATTCAGGAAAATTCCATCTTTTCTACTCATCCTTCCCGTCTGCTCAATAAAACTTCACGTGCCGTTAAAAATACGACTACTCGAGAAGAGATTGAAGTCTTCTGGGAGCAAGTATATGGAGATACTTATCAGCTAAAAGAAGACGCTTCAGACATATCACTGTTTCGTAACTTTTGCCAAAGGCAAAGGTTACAATGTCCAGAAGAAGAGTGTCCACTAATTACTGTAGAAGAAGTTAAGAAATTTATCGCTAGAACTAACAACGTTTCAGCGCCAGGGCCAGATAAAATTAACAACTTTTGGTGGAAGAAGTTCACTTCTACGCACCAACATCTAGCTCGTATATTTAGTACTTTCACAAACGGAGAACAACCCATCCCGCAGTGGCTAGTGAAAGGACGCACGGTATAGATCCCAAAGACCGGAGATTTGTCAAGTCCAAACAACTACAGGCCCATCGCTTGTTTAAACACAAGCTACAAGCTATCCACTGGCATCCTCAAAGATAGGATATTAACATCTATAGAGCCGGTATGGAGTGTAATAGTTAAACAACGTCTTTGCAAGAGAGGGCTGGTAGGTTCCAGGGAGAATCTGTTAATAGACAGGTGTATTACCCAGGACTCGATCAGCTATCGACGTAATCTGTCCATGGCTTGGATTGACTATCGTAAGGCATTCGATAACACGAACCATGAGCTACATATTAAGCTCCTTGAGCGCCTGGAGATGCATTAAAGAGCTTATACTCTTGTGGCGGACAAGATTTTTCATAACATCTGACAAAAGACAAGTGACTACCAGCTATATCACATATAAGAGGGGGGTCTTCCAAGGATACTCTCTAAGTCCGATACTTTTCTGCATCTCCCTCTTGCCTCTATCTATTATGCTCCGAGGTAAAAGCTCTGGATATCTATGTGGCCTGCCGAACAGAAGAGAATGTAAGCTCAACCACCTTTTATACATGGACGACCTTAAACTCTTTGCTTCCTCGAAAGAGGACCTTAACATCTTTGTGGAGGCGCTGTATAGGTACTCTGAAGCGATTGGCATGAGCTTCGGACAGAAAAAGTGTGCCTGCATCCACCTACACCAAGGAAGACTAGAAACTACATCATCGAGTGACAATCAGGATGTTCAACTCATAGGCGGAAATACCATTCAACATCTTGGTAATGGAGAAACATATACATATCTTGGAATACCGCAAGCGGAAATCCAAAATTTGCGCGTGTTAGAGACGACCCTTGAAAAAAGGTATCGCCAAGTTCTCAGAAAAATTTGGGCTTCGGAATTATCTGGAAAGAATAAGATCCAGGCGACCAATATGCGGGCCATTCCTATACTGCTCTACACGTTTGGTACAGAAAAATGGAACGTCGATGAGTTGAAGCAACATGACTGAAGCACACGCAAGATGATGACAATCCATCGAAGTCATCATTCTAGATCTTCCACACCTCGAGCTTAGAGTGTCTTCATCGAAGAGCGGTTCTGGCTACAGCCTGCTCAGTTCTAAATAGCACAGATTCTCTTATGCGACTCGTACATCAACATGAAGTCGTCAATGCTGTGACGTTTCTATACATTTGATTTCAGCGACATTACACAGTGCCTAGCATCACTAACACCTTTAATGCTCAAAAGTCGTGTACAGGAAGCAGAACATACTTTTCTACTAAGAGAACATGCGGACAAGCCCCTTCATGGTCAATTCTACGGGATCAAACGTAGAGAACAGCTCTCGATGGGTCTGCCCAACATGTTTCTCATGTCTGCTGAATTGAGATCGGAGACTGAGGGATTTCTTTTTGCCTGTCAAGACTACGTTATAGGTACTTTAGTATACCGCGGGCGCATAATGAATGTACCTGTAGGCGATAACAAGTGCCGAGCCTGCAAGCAAGAGCCAGAAACACTTGGGCATGTTCTCAAAGGATGCTCAAAGTATGCACGTTACGGGTACATCGAGAGACACAATGCGGCTCTAAAAGTGTTATATTGCCATCTTAGGCACTTCTATCGTGTTGATTTATCGCCCGTCTTCCCATACGCCGAGTGGAAACTCGAGTCCGTTGTGGAGAATGAGCAGTTTCAGATCTACTGGAATTTCTCATACTCCACCACTCAACGTATCAGTGCTACGAAGCCTGATATTGTCCTCCAATATCTTCAGACCAAGATCATTTACGTGATTGAATTCTCGACACCAGCCGATGGTAATATCACAGCAAAGGAGGAAGAAAAACGGGCGAAATATCAAGCACTTCTTTTCGAGCAGAGTGTACCAAGGTTTATAATATCTTTGACCAAGGCTACAAAGTCCATCTTGTAGTTCTCCTAATTGACTGTTTTGGAGGTATGAAAGCTTTATTTATTAGCCAACTCAACAAGTTTCCGTCTTGCCAGCGTCAGCCTCATTCCATCGTAAACCGGATGAAAAAGGCCGTTCTTCTGGGATCACTTCATCTGGTCCATCAACACTGTTCCTCATAACATTCTACAAAGATTGGTAGCTCTAAAAATGTATCCAGAGGTGAAAACTTAATCTCCAACTGTCCCGTCTGCCGCGTGAGGTCATCCGTGGATAGAGAGCTGACTCCACGGAACAATGTTGCACGATGTTATCTCGCGTAAATGTTCCGCTCTTGCTTACCTTCTACGACAGAAGGAGCAGAAGTGGATGACGTATACGTTCCAGTTGCGTCGG
>CAKNWU010140852.1:1609-11773 GCA_932072015.1 Andricus quercustozae | reverse complement strand
CATCCTTGTAGAGCCCCGCATGCAAGGATAAGGCTGCATACTCTGAGAGGTCGCCCGGTATCCCAGAGTCACCGTTTGAGACACCTCACCCAGGTGCCATTCAGCTTTCGGCACGGTTGTCACGCCTCCGCTTAGGGGTTATTCCTTCGGGACCATCCCTGGACAATTGTCCGCGACTGCTTATTAATTATTGTAACCATATTCAGCAGAAACCCTTGGTACAGGGACCCTCTATCCGCAACCCGAGGACGCGTTCGGTGGCTTCGTCATAGGCCCTTCAGTTCTATTCCAAAGGAATCGAAACCGAAACCGAATATATATATATATATATGTTACAGGCAAAGTCCGATGTGCCGTCACACCGCAGTCTGCCTGGTCCCTCCGCGAATTAACTGAGCGGTGTCAGGCAAAGCCCGAAGTAGCACTTTCACTTCGGACTCTGCCTAGTCAAATCGCGAAGTGCCCGACAGGCTCAGGCAAAGTCCGGAGTAAAAGTAAAACTTATATTATAAACTGTAAAATGAAAAAAAAAACTTTTCAGTAAGAAAGAGCCAGTAATAGGTGTTTCGTTTATAAAATTTATTATTGACATTTAAAATATTAATTTATTGAGATCGAAAATCGCTGTTTAGACGATGCTACTAATATTTAGTATAGCAAATAAAAAATCTGTCTTTCATTAAAATAGGCAAATTGAATATCTGGTTTTAAAATGGTTTATAAAAACAATTATTTTAATTATTGAGAGTTTTTAGACACCGAATATCATTTTTTTAAACTAATTCTTAGCAATTACACTTCAAAACCAAATTTCCTCTTAATTTCGTATTAGTTTCGTAACTTTTAAAAAATAATTCTTAGCAATTGCAATTTAAAACAAAATTTCCTTTTATTGTCGTATTGGTTTCGTAACTAATGGAAAATTTATCTCCCCAATTCCTTCTCACTCCCTCCCACTGCCCTTTTATTTAGGTACTTATGCACCTACTTAGTTATCCTCAAAACGGCAATA
The DNA here is from genome assembly GCA_932072015.1 of Andricus quercustozae. Taxonomy (NCBI): domain Eukaryota; kingdom Metazoa; phylum Arthropoda; class Insecta; order Hymenoptera; family Cynipidae; genus Andricus; species Andricus quercustozae. The sequence goes on along the minus strand of CAKNWU010140852.1, from coordinate 10,761 downwards.
GTTTAATCTAGTTTCTGCCGTGGTCGTGGTAGTTTGGAAGATTTTTAAATAGAAGTTCGTGATCTAATGCTGGAAGCATTTTAAAAGTAAATTTTTAATCTTGTGGTTGGAGTTTCAGTGTAGATTTCTAAATAAGTTTTTTTATCGCTTCGCAATAATACTTATAAATCGAAAGTGTTTTGTTTAAAAAAATTTTATCAACAATTAAAATGTTTAATAATTTAAATCTTAAATTACTTTTTAAACAATGATCAGGTTTAGTGAAAAATAAAAAATCTGTCTTTGATTGAAATAGCCAAATTAAACACTTTTTCTTAAAATTATTAATAATAATTTTTGCTAATTATTAAGATTTTCTAGACACAGACTACAATTTTTTTAAATAAATGATAGCAATTCCAGTTTAAAAAAAAATCCCCCAGTAAACGACATAGTTAATTGTTTGCTTATACAAATTAACTTCAACATTAATTAAATTATTTATGTTCTCTAAGTATATCTAAATCTTAGTAGCATCGTCTAAACAGCGATTTTCGATCTCAATATATTAATATTTCAAATGTCAATAACAAATTTTATAAACGAAACACCTATTACTGGCCCTTTCTTACTGAAAAGTTTTTTTTTTAATTTTACAGTTCATCTTTTATGAAAGAAAGCATTTTACACGCATATTGTATCATTTTTCATCAAATAAATCAACAATAAACAATTAATGTTATTAATAATATAATTATTACAAATAATAGACTGGTGACCTGTATAGAATATATAGTCTGTAAATACGCTTTAAATAAGCGACTTTTCCTGAAAAGGCTTGAGTTAGGAAATTATTTACACTAAAGAACAATAAAAATATTGAAAATGAATTATTTATGTTTTCTAAGTACATCTACGTTAAATATGATACATATCGAGTTTACTTATTTCGTTTTTTTTTTTTTGAGAAAAAAACTTGCGTTGAATAAATAATTATATTTAAACAAAAATAGCTAAATGCACTCAATATTTTTTATTAAAAATGTAATGCTTATCATTTCAAAAAAAAAACTTTCAAATCCGTTCACAGTTGCGACCTGTAGACTATTTTGAATTGTAGATTCCCGAACCAGCCCACTGTGCAGCGGGAAATGTAAACCCCATAAGTTTTATTTTTACTCCGGACTTTGCCTGAGCCTGTCGAGCACTTCGCGATTTGACTAGGCAGAGTCCGAAGTGAAAGTGCTACTTCGGACTTTGCCTGACACCGCTCAGTCAATTCGCGGAGGGACCAGGCAGACTGCGGTGTGTCGGCACATCGGACTTTGCCTGTAACATATATACTGCTGATACTTCTCGAGTAAAATGAAAGAAAAAAAATAATGTTGAGCCTATCAGTTTAACCAACACCCTTAAGTATTATGAAATTATATACACATGTGACTAGTATAGACCGATAAATCTAATTCATCTTTATTCGTTCCGATCTATATTTTAAATATATAATCTTATCTTCAAATTTGGTAAATTATAAAGTTTTACTTAGTTCTGAACCTGATAAGATTTTTTGTAATAAATATAGTTTGAAGCGATCAAATACGAATTAGCATTATAGTTTTAACTGCAGATACATACGGATGGAATTTTTGGAATCAAACTGATTCGCGAGGATAGAATATTATTAGTTCAATACATATTCCAAAAGATAGACGCGGATAGAGCATTACTATTTGAATATTGATTGAAATGGATATATATATATATATATATATATATATAGCATATTTTTACTTTAAGACGGATTTATACGGATAGATATGGATAGATTATTTTTAGTTGAAGATGGATTAAAATGGATAAATAAGGATAGAATATTTTTCGTTAAAGACGGATTAAAATATATAAATAGTATACCATCTCACGGATAGATAAGGATAACAAATTTCGGACTGTAACGGATAGGGCCGCATTAAATTCCACTTCACCTATTGAAAATTATTCAAACGGATTAGGATTTAAAAATCTAACAAAGGATAGAACATTATTGTTAAGGATGCAAAGTGCTCATTCAAATAAATAAAAAATTTCTATCCGTTTAAATCCGCTGAGTCGTATCCGTTTGAATCCGTTTACTTCCAGCAGGGTAGGGACTTGCTTACGGAATTTACAGATTACGCTAGATCAAGGCCCGACACTATTGCTAAAAACATAAGCGATCCGACAGCTTCTCTATACGGTAATTTCTCAGATTTTTCTTCTCCGTCGACTACCGGACGTAGCACCACGTGCGAATCCGCCGGTGTGCTAACCGATTTCGAATTGCTCATACCAAACTTATCTACCACTCGTTTAGAGTATGCGCTACGATGAAGAAAAATCGATTTTCTTTCACGGTCGCGTTCAATTTGCATGCCAACAAATACACTCGAATCACCAATGGTGATTTTGAACGAATTACTCAGGTGCTTAAGAACATTCTCAACGATCTCATTCGATTCGACTGCGATCAGCCTATCATCCACTAAGAGCAGGAGATATACAACAGAATTCGCGACATTTCAAACGTAAATGCACCGATCCGCCTTCTCTGTGCTGATCTCTGTTCCAACACCTTGGAGCTTGCTTGAGTCTGAACAATGATTTCTTCAAGCGACACACGATACTTTTTCTTGTACTTTCTGTTGATTTTCCGATATTGCGACGCACAGGTACCTTCAGGAATATTTCTTCACCCAGTTTCCCGTACAAGAATGCTGTCTGCACGTCAAACGAACAGCACTGGGCAGTGCCGTTTCAGTGACGTTCAATCGGCAGGGTTGTTACTTTACCGATTCTCTCGAAAAATACCACGTCTCGTGACACCAACACTTTCCTCGACACTGGATCGTGGACACGATAATTTGACGTGTTTCCTTCGTACCCGATAAGTATCATCTTCTTTGCGCGAACGTCGAACTTCGTTGTAAATTGTTTCGGTATGTTCACGTATGCCTTCGCTATATATATTATGTTTTATGCGCAGGTGCGTTTATGTTTGGCTTCTTTCCAACCCAGAGCTCGTACGAAGTCACTCCGCCCCGTATCCATTAAATACACGCCGTACTGGCTGCTTCCGCCCACAGTGCACGCGGGAGATTTTTCGTGTGCAACATGGTTCTCGCACTCTCGATAAACGTCCTGTTGTCTCACTCTGCCTTACCGTTCAGCTCCAGCGTATACGGCGCTGTGTTCTCACGTTGAAGCCCACGTGACTCGAGATAGCTGTCCATATTTTTGTTTTTAGACTCCCCACAGTTATCGGATAGTAGTAAGAACATCACTCTACCGAACTTTTTCTCGATTAGCTTCTCGAAAACTTTAAATTACTCGTACACATCACTCTTGTGCCACAGGAAATAAATATACCGATAACTCGTAGCATTGTCTTCAAATGTCATCAGAAAACGTGAACACCCTGGCGTCTCCTTGGACATGGGTCCACATACGTCAATATGTATAACCTCACCGGGTTCTGTTGTCAACTAATTCGCGCAACGCGCGTGGCCGAGCTGCTCGTGCCACACTTGAAGGTTTATTTTCGCCACGTTCACCTCGTCTTCTGCTCGTGCACACTTTACTCGAAACATTATTCGAAAAATTTAGTTTTCCTGCTTTATTCCGCATGCCAATACTTTCTTACCGTCTTTTATTTTTACGTGTTTCACGTTCAATTGTTTCCTGTCCTGTCGAAGTGCACACGCCCGCGCCGACGAAAATAAGTTTTTCTTTATTTCCGGTACGTGCAAACTTTTTCTATAGGCGAACTATGCCACGCGCCATCTACGAATTTTCTCGATCTTTATTGTTTCTTCGCCGACCACCTTGCATTGCTTGTTTTCAACCATCGGTACTCGCTGAACCATTCACGCCGATATTTTATGTGTCGCGATGCCACACTGTTTGTAATACACGTCTCATCCTTACCTGCGTTCAGCGCCGAGTTGATTATCTCAGCGGGCAGTTCCAAGCCGTCTTTTTCCCGACCTTCGACTTTTTCTCGCTAGAACTTTCTACAACGAACGCGCAATCGTGTCTTCCACTTGATTTACCATAATCTTTTCCGCGTCCTTTGTTTTTGCATTCCTGTTCATAATGCCCCTTTTCCTGACACTGAAAACACTGCACTTTTCCTTTTTCTTTAGGCTTTCTCTACTTTTTATTCTCTGCCGCACTCGATTGTTCAATTCTTCCTGCATTTCCGTTTCGATATGCCGAAAAAGCCCGAGGAGCTACAGTGTATATCCAATTTCCTATTAGTTTTCTTGGAGTATAACCATATCTCTTCAAGATGTAGTTTAAATAACCGATGACATCGCAGAATGTTTACTGAGCATTTTATGAGCGAGATCTGTGTACTCTTCGCCATGGCCTGGAATGACAAACTCTATCAGCAAATCGTCGATCAGCGATGAAACGGGCTTGTAATGAACCCATTGTGAGCTCTCAATAGATGTTTGAGTAGGTGGAAGAGAAAAAAGATTTACGCCTTAAATTTACGCTTTTGTTTCTTCTGTGTTTTCTAATTTTTTCTTTTTTACCACTATTGATTATCTTTTTAGATTTTGCCTTTTTCGCTCATTTCTTCATCTTTGATTTACGTGTAGTAGTAAGCCTCTTAATTTTTTTTTCGTTTAATCCCGTTTCTAAGCTGTGTGACACTGTCAAGACCACGAACCCCAAACAACTGAGGTCCGAAATTCTTTACACCAAATTTATAACCTGATCCTTTCATAAAATTATCAATTTTATCCACAGGTTTTCTTTTTAATTTTTGACGAGATTCATTAATACGCGAGTTGAATGTCTGTTTGAGTGTTACTTTCCTACCGACATCATTTAAAACGTTCACACCTGTTCGAAATGCCTCTAATCCAACTGTACGTGCACCTCGCGCTAAAATCAGCAATACACGTTGAAAAAGCCCACCTCGAATGATTCAAATTCCATGACCTCTGTGATAGGACGATCCGACATAAACTTTTGATATTCCCCCTCCACCGTCTTGTGTTGTATAGTAATCTACGCAATAACTCATTATTATTAGATCATATAATTTTTATTTCTTCTTCTTATTCCCCTTCTCTAATCAATCGCTATGTGATTTTCCATTCGATCAGGCAAATTGTGTCTTACATGAAGGAATGTTATTGGAAAATGAATTTCTGTAAGACCAACAGCGCAACGACCCTGCAAATGAATTTCGTGCGGCAGTGTTGTGGTAAAGCGAGTCCTAGCATTGTGCAAAAATACTTCATGCTGCTATAGCTCGGTAAAATTGGGTGAAATTGATCGTTATTTATTGTAAATTTTTTTAATCGCTGGCAGGTATCCAAGAATTGAATTTATCAGAACATTCCATCCACTTGACCAGTAACTGTACTTTGGAACCTTTCCCCTTACTACGTATCACCCTGTCAGTTATAAATTCTGTCTCATTAATATCAGTATCTTTCAATATCCTTACCAGCCAGATCTTGTGAATCGTAAATATATGGGATTTTTCTACGACCCATTATTACTCGTTTTATCTTGAAAATCTCTTCTGTCCATCCAACTTGATAACCTTTCGCAAAGACGCCTTTCTCTCTACTGATTCGTACGTAATCAGAGACCTTACATTTAGGCTTTTTACAACGTAAGTCTTTTCTGCCGTACTTTCTTTGAATATTTAATCCGATGTGTGCTGCGTTTTCCAAAGTCACCTCTGATGGTCGCATTTCTATACTGGAATGTCGCGTACTATTATAGCCCTGTACAAGTTGTTGTAAAACATAAATGTAACAATGAGTATTACTGTGAGTGAAATAGCGCCATACACGTTCTTTCAGTGTGCGATTAAATCGTTCGAATACAGCAGCCTTCATATTTTGATCACGTACAGCACGAATTCTTATACCCCGTTTTGATAAAAAAATTTGGAAACCTAAACCGAGAAATTCTTTTCCTCTATCGCTCTGAAGACAGACGGGACATCGCTTTTCACTTTTATCGAGAATATACTCAAAAGCCCTTCTCACTTAGGTCATAGATTTATCTTTAAGAGGCTCAAATACTTCAAATGCTTCAAATCAACTAAATCTGCTTCCCATAAATCATCTATATTTGATATATTGTAATTTATTCTTCTGAAATGTCGATAAATAGGTACGTGTAGATGATATAAATCTTGAGATTTTAACCACTCAACCACATTTGCACGTGAGACTCCTCCACGCACAGCTTTTGCGAGTTTCTCAATGCCAGCGTAAGAGGCTTCATGGGATGGTTCGAAATAAATTTCTTCTAACAATTTCATGGTTTTAGAAACTAAGTTTTACAGCGATTACTAATTCTTTTGCTCCCTTGAGATCTAGCCGACCCCGTGCTGTCAGTGATACTTTTGTATATCTCGTTACCACTAATGCTGACTTCGTCTTCTTTTGTCATTAGTGAGTCATAAAGTCTAGACGATCGCTTTGGACTACGCCGAATACCTGTCTCTCTCGGAGAGATTATATTTTCTCTTCAGTATTCTCTATTTCCGACAATCTCTCTAGAAATTCCGATTTCACGAAGGACCATGGCAAACTGGCCTCGCCCCGCAGGTTTTACCTTTTTTCTCAACATTAATGCATTGTTTATTAAATCACTAATATTTGTATTTTTTATAGATTTACCATCTATAAAGAGGGAACCATGTGAATCCCATTTTACATGTTTTCGTAAATCTGGTTCACAAAGTCGTTGGATTAACACAATACCTGTATTATTAAAAGTTTTTAGAATAGTTGCAATAATATCATCAATATTTTTGAAATAATCTTCCCCCTCATCATCATCATTATTATTACTATTGTTGGCACAACCAATTTCTTTATCTCTCTGATTATCCTACTCTTTATTCGGTTTTTATGCTTCCATGTTTTATGGTTGAGAAATATAATTTTTTGTAAAACGTGTGCACTCGTCGCCATTAAAGACGTACAACTAGTATCTGATCAACTCGAGCACCTCTTTTTATATTTTTGACAGGTATGTTCACATATGAAAACCCATCAGTTGGAAAAATATATGTTCTAAAACGACAATCATCGGGTGTAGACTGTTTTAAATTGCGGAGAAGGTAACCGTGAGGTTTAGATGTCGCGTCCTGATAAACTTTCTGTGAAAAACGAGGATTTTCTGGATATATTTGTCGTGCAAAGATGCTGAAATTGAGCTCGGTCTCAAGGATTTTTAAAAACAACGATTTAATTCGTATTGAGCGATACATCCCTTTGTCCATGTCCCCGATGAAATAAATTTTGCGATATAAAGATAACATTAAGATTTTTATGGTGACTACCTTTAGTGAAAAGATCTACAATTGTATTGTTTGAACATTCACGCATAATATCATTAAAAATTATGAGCTTAGCACGGTCATTATCGCTGTAATAATCAGTCGGTTGCGGTAAGCCTTCTCTAAATTCTATGGTTTTGCTGTACTCAGAATAACCCGACTGCCATTCTGAATAGTAAAAAAGAATACGTTCAAAATGTGTATCACACATGGCATCGATGTAGCGTAAGAGTTTTTTGACAAAAAAAGTGTTCTCGCATCCACTTGGACCGCAAACCATAGCTGTCAAAGGATGTTGCCAACGAGAATCAATTTTCTGTAATGACATATAATTTACTATAGTTCATCATTTATAGTAAAATCACATAGTTCCATCCACACCCGCGAGCCTATATAAGCTTTTCCGGTTCCGCGCACGGGCCAGGATTTTTAAGCTTATTAGAGCCTGGTTCCCGGCATCCGCGTTCCTGTATCGCCTGGATTAGCTTATCGTCATACGATCTCACACGTGGGCCCACCTGCGCCTGCCAATACTGTGAAAATATAATTGCTATTTGCCTCAAACTCTTAATATCTCACGAAAATAACAGAAAGACGGAGAAAAACGAGCGTAAAGTTGGTGTTGTTTTTACTCACTCAAGCACTTTTCAATTTGAACAACTAAAAGCCTTTACAACTTGCTCTCAATACCCCATCGCCAGATCCTATCCTAACTTAACTGAGCTGGAATCCTAATCTCATATACTTTCGCACGCAAGGAGGTTCAGAAAAATAAAAAAATATCATATTAGCTAAAAGCACGTGCACAAACACGAAGAGAAATATACACGTATACACGTAATTGTGACGGGTGTTATTAAATGTAGACTTTCATTTTCGACCATTAAAAATCATACAACTTATTGTTAAAATTTTGCCCGAGCTATTGTTTTTAAATAAGAAAAATATTTTACTACAAAAGAATGATTGTAAAATATATGAGATACATATTTTTAAATTGAATATGTGAATATTATATTTCGCCAAATACAACTGGATGGCCTATGTATTTTCTTTGCTAAAAAATAAGTACTCAATTCTTCCACGAAAATATCCATGCAGAGCTTGACATTCGATAAAACCCGCTCAATGCTTCTGATGCGTTCATGAATGCAGATAACAGTGTTGAAGAGTCCTTGAAGAATATTGCCCGGGATATAGAGTTTCTGGGTTTTTCCTTGCGTCTCGCTATTTCTTGCTGTAGCTGCTGTGCAGGTTGATGCATTTTGTACAATCTTTTCGATTCAAATAGCTTTTGCATTGTACGAAGTTGTGAAAAACAAATTTGCTCAACATTCTTTGTAAGACTTTCTCAATTGGTTTTTCTAATTCATTATGTTCTATGTCGCAGTTCTGTTGCCCTATATCTTCGCTCCTAATAATTCTTTGAAAGAGTCCTTTGAAGCGTCTACTATCCCGTCTGTATCATATAGCATTTCACCTTTGCTGTTTCTCATGCTCACAAACTCTGTACTTTGCTTTTCCTTCATATTTTTAAATATATCAATGAGAAAGTTTCGTTAAGGGGTCCCTTTGAACATATCAAAAATGTTAGAACAGATCAATTGCCAAACCGGTGTTTTTTTTTTTTGGAAACAGTTGGAAAAGTTTCTTTTGCGTGAACGGATAATTCCCATTGCATTTTAGAGCAAAATCTCTAACAGAAAAAAGAAAGAGAACAAAATTATGAGAAAATTTTGTCAGAAAAATAATCCGCTATCTTTCATAGGTTTCGAGTTAGGATATATTGAAAAAACCCCACTTTTTTGGATTT
>CAKNWU010140695.1:639-12772 GCA_932072015.1 Andricus quercustozae | reverse complement strand
ATATACATATATGTGCCCTTTCATGCACATCCAACATTTGGTAGGTTAGAATATAGCATCTTTAATCTCTATATAATCAAATTTATATGAGAGAGTGGGATTATAACAATCGAATTTTCGTTTTATTATTGTTATTATTATTATACAAATGAGCCAAATCCCTTTCAAGCTTTTATTTAAATTTTAAAAATAATTAAATCCTTCTAGAGTTCGACTCGGGTGTGAGAAATTTCAGTTGACTAAATTGAAGGATAAAAGATATTAGGGGATGAAAAAGTTTTAGCTTTCTTTAAAAGAACCAAGAAGGGCTCGAGGGCTAAGGTGAGAAGTTTAATTAAAAAAGTTTGGAGAAATTTTTAGTCGGAGAGTTCTTAAAGTAATTTTATTTTGTATTAGAAAAGAAGTTGGGATTCATATTCGAGAAATCGATACTAGCTGTAATTGATAAATTTAAATGGCACTCTGATTTTGGTCTGAATGAATAAAAGACCGAGTGAATGAGATTAGATCGTTAATTATCCAATCTTCACTTTAGCCCAGATTCTTTTGAAATAAATCATCAAAATAACTGAAGGAAGAACAAAACAACTATCTACTTTTATCAAAATTACATCATAAATTTAAGTCTTCTCTTTTCCTCTCTACAGCTAAAACCTCTCAAATCAACTCCTTTCTATAAGAAACAATCTTATCCAGAAATCTTAATCCGAGCTTATCCGAACCAATTTCAGAATCTGAAACAAAACCATCTCCAATCTAAATGAAGGTTTAGAGACCATCTGAGAGCGACTACATTTGAAGTTTAAGTTAAGATTAAACCTCTTTTGAATAATAATTGTCTCACCTAACTAACCCCAATATGAGAACCACCCCCATTTCCTAAGCACTAAAGTGTGGTATCTTTAGATCGGGGTCGGGAAAGATATTTTTAGTATGCCGCAAACCCTATCGCAAGCCGGCATGCTGAATTTATTGATTCGTATAAACTGAGCGCGAAGACCCTGCAGCAACTTCCGGTTTGTAACCATTCACAATGTCAGTGTCTCTAGAAACGTGGATGATGGTTCACTCACCTTTTCGGCGATCACGACGGAAGACATGCCGCATCGATATCCTTTCCAGCACTTAGTTCTTTGGGAGTTCTTTTGGAAAAACCACCTTTTCGTGGTCACTCTAGTCTCACATCTCTCAAATTTTGTCGAAAATAATCCCTCTGGCAGTGGCTGCACCTCTCTTGGCCCTTTTTCGTTGAACTAAATTTACTAAATGGATGGTGCTCGACCAGCGAGATGTTTTCCAATATCGAACGTGCCCACCACTTTTGCGTAACTGAAGGTTTCGTGGAACCCTTCTTCGCCATACGGAGAACTACCCCGCACACCACGAATCCCAGCCCCCGATCAGACGGTCGCCGGTGCTCTCTCACGCCTACGCTCTTTCTCTGATAATAGTAGCTTCTCGCTTTCAGCACGCCTGCGCCAACATAAGGGTGAAAAGCAACTGTGAACTGTCAGACCGTACCGCTACATGGTGGGCTTGGATTGAGTTCAACCAAAAAGGGATTGCACCTCTTGTTTTTCTTCTGAAATCATTTCAGTGATGATTCACGCTTGTTTTGAGATCAAAAAGAAAAAAAAAACAGTGTGTGGCAGTGGGACCACACGGCAGAAGTGAAACTTTAATGGATTAACTTTGAAATTTTTCGCTAGGATTCATCATGAGTTTTGAGGATATCACATAGTAAGAGAGTGCAGAGAGAAAGAGAGCATATACATGTTTTGCTTAGCGTGGCAGTAGTGGGGATGTCTTAATTTTTATTCCTTATTTTCAGGTTATTATGTATATTTTTGTAAAAATAACTCCAAAGCGATGCTTTGGTAGCTTAAACGCTGTCATTTGGCATAGAAAAAAGTATCTAAACGTTAAATATCTTTAGACATCCGGGACACATTACAATTTTGAAAGAAGGTGAAGTATTGCAGTTTTGATCAGTTTAAAAAAAATTTGCTTCAGAGCATCTCACTTTAAACTCATCTCAACAAAAATTGAAGTGCATTAAATTTCCCATAAAACTAAGAAAACAGAATTATTCCTCGCTTCCAAGTTTAAGAGGTACAACCTTCGGAATTTATATTTTTCTTAAAAATTGTCAACAGAAAAATTTAGTTTTTGTTTTTGTGAAATAGCATATTTCCTCTGCACTATAGACAAAAATAATCCGAATATTAGCTCGACATTAGTTGAAACGCAGCGAACAACACACAATCCGCTCATACGTTGCAGATGGTCACCCATCCGAGTGCTACCCGCGCTCGAAATGGCTTGACATCTGCACTGCTCCCAAGTCGAGATTCACCGCGTAGCTAATGCTGTCAGTTTGACTATGAACTAATCTGCGGGATTAACTTGAATGGAAAAAATATATGAACATACTTTCAACTTCCAGAGGGCCAACAACGCCAGCAATACTCACCAGTCTACGGGGGTGATTTTAAGGAAAAAATAAAAATTTCTGACACATGCATATTTCAGGCGATTTTAATCCCTGAAAAGTGAGACTAAAGTTAAAGTTTTCAACTCATGGGCCTAAAGACAATTTTCGCGCATGCGCACATGGCTATTGGTTCAGGTCTAACTTTGCGGAAAATTCGGTAATACTAGCCCTAGCGTTATCACTTCACTGGCAATAATCCGAAAAGACAAAATACTAACTACTGTTAAAGAATCACTTATTTGAATTGAGAACACTTTGCAGTAAAGTAAGCATTACGACTTTTAAATTCACGGGTCGGCACTCAAACCGATAATTAATGTCACTTTAAATAATGCAAACCGTTGAACTTTGTCTCAGAGAAAGTCACGAGTGCTTGGCACGAAAGAGATCTGAAAGGAGAAAGCGGAATACCGCCCTGTCAACCGAGTAAGCCACCACAACAACACTCCGATTGCTTCACATACACGGTCACAAGGTCTCGAGCGACAGACTGCAAAGAAAAGTGACCTTAAATCTAAAGTTTTTTGCTTCAAAAGCTTAAATTTGAAAATATTTCGTTTGAACTTTCTTATTTTTTGGAGGTTTTTACGATTTCACAATATTGTAGCTTCGAATTTAAATATTAAAAATTTCAGGATAATTTTATTATTATTAAATCGTTAAAAATTCCAAAATTTCATATTGAAATTCTTGATAGTCAGTTTTATGATGAATAATTTTAGATTTAAATATTCTAAATTGTTTGTTTTCAATTTTAGTCAGTCTTCAATTTCATAATCTTGGACTTAATTATTCTCAATTGTTTGGATTCAATTTTAGTCAGTCTTAAATTTAATAATTTTGGATTAAAATATTCTAAATTGCTCGTTTTCAATTTAAAACATATCAAATTGTCTGGCTTTTCAAATTCTTCGAAATCGTAGAATATCAGATTGAAACACTTGATAGCTGTACATTACATTAAACATTAAAGTATTCTTTATGTGAAAGTTTTCCAAAATATTTAACATTTAAAAACTCAACTTAAAAAAACATTCGCATTGAAAGGATTGAAATTATGCACTTTCAAAAATTTGTATCATGGCCTTCTTGTTTTGTATTCCTTTTCTTAATTTTTAATTCTCAATGATCTATCTTCGATCTGTCCGATTTTTAGTTAAAGATTTCAAAAAATTAATCATTTTAAATTGAAAAATATTTGATTGAAATATTTCAAGAATGAATAATAATTCTAGATGAAGTGTTAAAAATTAGTCGCATACATTTCCTCCCCTACTCAACCTACATTCCACTACTTCCCATCCCCTCACTTCATTCCTCGCCAGGCCTCGCCACTTCCCCTCACTTACACTTACTACACCCCCTCCCTTAATTTCCCCTTATTTTCTCTACTTTCCCTTTCCTCACTTCCTCTACTTCCCCTCCCAGTATTTCCCCTCTCTTACCCAACTTAGCCACCCCTCACTTCTCCGCATTACCCCAACTTCCACTCCGCTCATTTCCTTTCAATTCCCTTACCACCCCTCCCATCATTTTCTCTACTCCCCCTACTTTCCCTCTCCGAATTTCCACAACTCCCCCTCCTCACATTTTTCCATCCCCACCCTCATTTACTGTCACTTCCCCTACTTTCAACTCCTCATTTCCGCTACTTCCCCTTCCATAATTTACCCTCACTTCCCCTACTTTCACCCCCTCATTTCTCCTACTTCCACTTCCCTCATTTCCCCTCACTTTCCCTACTTCCCACTGACTAATTCGTCCTCATATCCCATACTTCTCTTCCCCTCATTTTGACTCACTTCACCTACGATGCCAGCCCTAATTTTTTTTTATATGAAGTTAAAATTCGTTTAATACCAAACATTATCATTTTTAATGATTCCATTTAAAATTACTCAATTTTTATTGTTCTTTTTTAATGTTAAAATTGCCCAATTTGAATCACATCGAATGGAAAATAATTTCAAATTAAAAGTTAAAAATTTGTAATTATTCAATTTTTGAATACTTTTAATCAGAAATAATTGAATTTCAATTTCTTTGAATTTTTAATGATCCACTTTTCAAAACTCTAATCTGAAAGTGTTAAATGTTGAAGGTTTTGAAATTGTCCTATTTTCGACATTTTAATGTGAAATCATTCAATTTCCAGATTCTTCAATTTAAAATAAAACTGTTCAACTTTGAAAGGTTTAAATTAAACATGATACTTTTTCAACTCCTTACTGGTAATGCAATTACAAGTTAGCTTCTGATTTAAAATGTTTGAACTTGAAATACTTTCAATTCGCAATTATTCCATTTTAAACGCTTTCATTTAGAAATATTATAAGTCTAAGTTCAATTCAAAGTCTTTCAATATATATTTTATTTCATCTCAAATGCTTCCATTCCGAAATTTTTTATTATTTATTATTGTTTGAAACCTTTTAAAAAATCTTAATATTTAGGAAGTTGTTTAATAATTTATTTGTACATTGTTTACATTTTTAATGTTAGGAAATAAAAACCTAGGGACGTGAACGCGCGCTGTCAAGAAAACAGCAGAATAAATTTTTGGACTTGGATAGCAAGATTGTCCAGAACTAGACGCCAGTATGTCGAGGATTGGACGCCAAAAGGTCTGGCGTCGAGAAGTTGAATACGATTTCAAGGCACATTCTACGATCCTATTTTATGGTGTATTTTCTGAAAAAAAGTGAAATTATCTATAACGAAAAGATATAAAGCTAAGTCAGATAAAAAGAGTGGCATAAATTATAGATAATATGTTTTGCATGGAATTTAAAATAAAAACTTAAATACTTAAATTAAATTAAATTACTTCGGTGATTCGAACCAGCTGGAAATCAGTTACATGTATGAAAAATGTCCTAATACTATAAAATACGTGAATTTTCTTACAAATTAAGACATTAGCTCACCAACACTGTTGACGTCCTTAAAGTAAAACCTCATCCAATTTGAAATATTGTCAGGAGTTGAATTGCAAGTCATTATAGATCCATCGAAACTATAAAAACAACTAGCAATTTGAAAATCAATTTCCTATTTGAAAGCCTTCGAGAATGAACTCGTCTCTAAAGTTCAATCCTGCAAAATGAAGAGCGATCAAAACTTTTATTAAAGGCTTTTACGTTAAATGGCCTTCTCCAATATTCAAAGAGCTATAAATCATCGCAGCTATTCAAATCTTGAAAACAATTCCAATTTATTTCATGGTTTATTAGACTTTAAAAAATTTTCTCAGTTATGATATTCAAATAAAGACGTTTCCGTCTTAGATTTCAATAAAATATGAAAACAAAATAAGATCACACTTTTTAAAAATAAAACCATAAAATAAAATTAAATATTGTCCGCATTTTTTTAGAAGAAAAATTGTTCGTTTAGAGATTGTTTTTCAATCTACGATCAATGATAAGATTTCGGTTAATAAACATTAATATATTGGAAGTTTACAATTTTTTGACAATTAGTTATTTTCAGTTATTGGCTACTTTCGTCCATCTACATATTATTGACATTATTGATTGGGCAAGAAATATTGGAATCGTCAAAAAAAATACGAACCTCTAAAAATACGAATAACCCACTTTCCACCGCCCTTAAGTAAAAATCTGTTGTTTGATTTCATTTGATAAACGTCTAAAATAAACCATAAAACCTACAAACATAATATTTTAAAAGATTTTACAGCCAAAAATGCTTTCAGAATAGGGAAAATAGTGTGGTTTTTTACGGATTCAGGGGAATAAATTCTTTTAAATAAAATTAATGTATAGGTACCATATTGAATTTAACATGAATTTATTAAGAGGGGCATTCTATGTAAACGACTGAATAACGCTTTTTTGCGAATTTGAAAAAAGTTCATTATTGTAAATTATTCAAACTTTTTGCACATTAAAAGGAACTGTTATCGTTACCGTTACTTTACGAAAAAGGTAACTAAGTTAACTATCTGTATTCCTTGTTAATTTTCACTGTTAAAAATAGTATTAAATTTGAAATACCAATGAATATTAAAATTAATATATCAAGCATATGAAATCGCTATTCGTTACATGTTTATTAAATCTCATATACATTGATGATAATTGCTCAGATAATTCCATTTTACACAAAATAAAAATAAGTTTAGCAGTAATTTTCGATTCTTAATAATAAAACATGATACCTTCTTCCAGTTAACCAAAAGTAAAATTGGATTTTAAGTCGAAATGTTCAATTACGCAAATAAATAACAGAACTAACCTACAATCAACTGAATCACATTAAATTTTTACCATTTAGAGAAAATATTGGAAAAAGTTCCACATGTACGTTGCACGTTAATATTAAAAATCAATTCAATCGTCGAATTCTAGATTATTACTTCAATTGGGAATATTTGATAAGATTAAAAAAAATGAAAGCACTTTGATTTTTCAAGCACGCTGCTATCCCGACTTGTATATTATTTTTAATATACAATGTATAGCTTTCCATATTTTAATCTATATTAAATTTCAACTCCCGTTTATGCAAATTACTTCATATATATTTGTATTAATTTTAATACAGATTTTTCTAACAGTGTTTAGCATCAATAATAAATTGTTCGAAAGTTTCATCGTTCAGTCTGTCCCTTCTCGAGTGGAATATGATTCATGTCGTACTAAAGATTCTTTCAGAGGATGCGCTGCTCTGCATAGTGGCATTGTACCTTATAAACCATTTTTTTAGATTTAAAAAATCATTCAGCATTGAGACTCTTTCATTCCTTGATTTGATACAAATGAAAAAATCTGTGAAAAAACAATAAAATGTTTTTATTATTGTAAAAAAAGACTTGTGAACTACATTTCGAAAGTAACTAAAAAAATAAGAATTTTATAGTTACTTTTACTGAAAAAATGTAACTAGTTATCAATTGGTTGCTTATTTACAAAAGTAACTTTGTTAACATTATCGTTACCGAAAAAAGCAACTAGTTATAAGTATTACTAGTCACTTCCAATCAATGACATCAGCGTACATCTGTTATTTATGATTAGGGAGGGTGGGGTTATTCTCAAGAAATGCCTTTATTTGTGCAAAAAGTTTCTATCATTTATAATATATATAAATTTTTAATTCGCAAAACTGGCGTCTATTTCAGCGAAATATTTCCAAAAATGTTTATTTTTCGATCAAAATAGATGAATTGTTAACGAAAGTGTTGAATTTTCAAGTTAAAAAGTCGAATATTTTAAAAATTACTTGACGTTCAAGCAAAAGAAATGGATTTTCAACAAAATAGTTGAATTTGTAATCAAATAGTTGAACTTTCAATCTACGAAGAATTTTCCATCAAATGGTCGAATTTTTAAACAAAAAAGATTCAACTTTAACAAAAAACAGTTGTATTTTCCACCAAATAATTTAATTTCCAATCGAAAAGGAAGAATTTTTAATTAAATTAAATTAAATCTTAAACATTTTCAACACAATAGTTGAATTTTCATCAAGAAGACAACATTTCAAGAAAACAATTGAATCTTTATTTAAAGGTGATTAATTTTGAATCAAACAGTTTCATTTTTAACCAAAAAGGATAACATTTCTACCGAAAGAGATGAATTTTCGAACCAAAAAGACCAATTTTTAGCAAAAGAGATGACCAAAAATGTAATAATTACATTTTCATTTAAGAAAATTATTCTTTAATGAAATAGTATAGAATTTGTAACAAAAAGAGATGAATTCTGAACCAAAAATATACATAACAGTAGACTTTTCAATTAACATGAATGAACTTTTAACAAAAAATAATTAGGTTTTCTTATTGGGTTCTATTAATTCAGTTCGCACTTAAGAAAAAAAAGAAAAAGGAGAAAAAGCAGAAGTTTCTTGAAAACTGGAGCAGAAAGAAGAATTCTCTTAAAAAGGTGAAAAAGGGGAAAAGGGGAAAGAGTTTGAGTCTGTATTTAAATGCTATACTTGTAATATAAAATCACTAATTTTTATTTTTTCAAGTATTTCAAAAAATTGTTATTCACATTTATATTTTCCATGCGTGATGTCACATACAGCATTATCCTCCTTCCTACATCACAAATGTTGCACCCCCACCCCCCTGCCACACTCTCAGTGTAACGTAATTTTTAAGCGGCCTCTTAGGGGCCTTCCAGAAACCACGTGGTTTGCTTAGGGTGGTGGCGAAAAACTACAGAAAATGTCGGAAAAACGATCCACACAGAGGGGTGGAGGAAGCATAAAAATTCGTCGGAAAATGGGCCTTTTGGTTCATGGAAACCCCCCTACTAGTTTGAATTTAAGTTTAAGAATAAGCTTCTACCACCAGAACATTTTTGTTTGAATGATGTTTTCAGAATTCGTTGCCAGATATGCTCTGAATTCTGGAATCCGAATAAGGGTAAGTATGTGAAAGGATGAGCACGTCCCAGGAAACATAAGGGGCTGCTCGTGACAAGAATGTATATTTCTGCTGATGCATTTCCGACCGTCGGTCTTGTAAATATGTAGTTACATAGGTGCGGAGATGCTTCATGTTTATTGCTTTTGGTAAGCTCCACGGGTTTTGTCTGGCCCGTATCGACCCTTACTACTTACTTCTTCATTTCAATTTTTAACGTTCCTACACGAGCACCTACGCACATTTGGTCAAGGAGTACAACACCTTACTTCAATTGTTTCATTTGAATTAATTTTGATCAAAATATGCAGAACTCAAGGACATAATAGTTGAGATGTAAATCCCATTTCCTTAAGAAATTACCTTCTCTATTTATTAACTTAAAAGACCAATTTTTAGTGAAAAGAGAAAACACTATATACACGGAGAAAAATGGAAGTGAAAAATTGGGTTTTTAGTGCTGGCATTCGAGGTATTCATTACTGAACTGGCCCAGTAAAAAAGAATTCAAGATTGAAATTAGGTTATTGATTCAAGTGCAATCGTGGCATTAAATTCTTGAGGCTGATCGACGGCTTGACTCCTCTAGCGCACTGTACGGAGTCTAGTCCAGAATAGGAATCGTTCCTATACTCGCAACAGTAAAGAATGATCGGTCAAAAAGAATTTACAAGGAGGCAGAGAGGCGGCTGTTTTCGGGTCGATATAGTCACTTTTCATTTCATAAACTTACATTTATTCATATATTATACATGCGTATATTCAATAAGTTTAAAACATTAAATTATGAACATTTATTTGCTGAAACAGAAAAAGTCGAGTTAGATGAAAAAACGTAGTTGCCGAGAATTGAACCCGAGTTTCCACCGTAGCAATCAGCTTCTCTCTGCAATCTGGTATTCTGGATGCTTATGTAAGAAGCACTAAACGTCCTTATGGTATCATTCAAGCAAACTTCGTTTCCGTGCTGCCCGAACGTTATTGAGTGCGGGGCATCCACTAGACTGCTAATAGAACACTATAAACTAAATTTCGATTAAGCCGTCGTCCTTCCGACAACTGATACACGATATATAGATTTCCATTATTGATGCTAGAAAGTATAGTAATTTATGCTTTCTATTCTTCTTTGAGAAAACGCACTTTTTGGGAGAGACTTAAGTTTTTCCTCTTTGCAGCGATTGACGCACTTAAATTGTAGTTGGTAACGTACGAAGTGTATACAATAACTCTAAAGTATTCAAAGATAACGTTTTAGGCAGGAGGGATACAAATTTTTAATTATTAGTGTGTAGTTTCACATTCCTTCCCGTGTCTTCTGCATCTATTCCTGTAATTTGGTAATTATTCAACAATTCGAACTCTTCAATCTGATTTTTCTTCGTGTAGGTTTGGATGTGCGAATATCAGGGATACTAACTAAATATAAATATTATTCATATTTAGTTAGTATAGAGTGACCATCCATCCGGATTTCGCCGGACATGTCCTCTGCTTGAGGCATGCGACTTTTTCATACAGGGTTTTTGTTTTGTCCGGGTTTTTTGAAGTAGGATTTTTTTGTTCTTCCAATAGAAACAATCATTGAGAATGATTGATATCTAATGGATTTTTTTCTAATTTGTTGTCAAATAAAATCTATTCATATAATTTCAAGTTTAAATGATTATTCCTCTTATTTCTGTACATGATAAGCTGAATTTTGTAATATAAAAACATGGGTATATTGCACTTCCTTGAAATTGTATAGTTACACAAATAACGGGTGTTATGACAGAACGATGTGAATGCCAAGCAAAAAATCTTTCAGGAGAACAAAAAAAGGTCCTCGAAAATCTAATTATTTAAAAAAAAAAGGGAAAATGGGAAAGTACTTTCAAAAGTCTATACATCTATAGAAAAAAATTGTAAAAGTAAAAGTGGCCTGGCAGTACGTTCAGAATAACTTTGACTTACTATGTAAACTTAGAGGATAAGCTTGAGATTTAGTCTCTAGCCTAGCCAAAAATCTGACAAATACTTTTAATAACTCGCTCGATAATATATAATATATTAATTTAAATCGCGCTACGCGCTCGGTCTTTGTACTTCGCCCACATTTGTGCACATCACTTTTAAAATTAAAGGTCAAATCATCGACAACTGTTATTTGATGATTGTGAACTTTCTTTTGTTAAAGCTCCTTCGGCTTTAACCAACACATTCTCATCATGTATCTCGTGCTTCGCGCTCGATTTTGTCGCAAATTCGAACTTTCCTACATTATGTTCAAGCTTATTATATCATTTGTATATTACATTTCTTTCTGTAACTCGGCCTGGAATATATAATTCAGATATTACAAAATAAAGTACAAATTTTCTTTTTCATAATTACTTTAATATTTGTTGCTTATTTTTCATTAATTTTTATACTCAGCTACCCTGAAACATGTAACATTCTAATAAATTTATATTATTACAGTTCATAATATGTATTGGTGTTGAGACAGTTTTCATTGTATTGTTTTTATAGTCAAAAAAGTACGCAGCCTATAAAAAAAACAATTTCGTTATTATACATTTTATTGCAACTTGCGCCGTTTTTCCATAAATTTAATTTGTTTACTTTCAATGTTATCTTTTATGATTTGAATAAAAAATACGCATCCTAGCGTAAAGTGGTTCTAAGAAAATTTGTAGATATAATTTAGGCGACAATTTTTAATTACATGAAATGCTATTATGGTAGCAGTGCTTTATTTGTGTGAGAATCATTCGATCCATACAAATAGATTACAGTTCAATTCTAAAACTAACTGTTATTCTAATAAATAAAAACAAAACTAAAATTAAAGGTTGATGGTAAACATTATCCCAGATGAGATAAACCGTGCCTACAA
Organism: Andricus quercustozae; assembly: GCA_932072015.1. NCBI lineage: Eukaryota > Metazoa > Arthropoda > Insecta > Hymenoptera > Cynipidae > Andricus > Andricus quercustozae. The sequence goes on along the minus strand of CAKNWU010140695.1, from coordinate 994 downwards.
CAAAAGCAAATAAAAAAAAACCTTGAACTATATGATTAATTATAATGCTCATTCGTGAAACTTACTAACAAACATAATAATTTTTTAAACAGAATTTTTGTCTGGGTTATCAAGAATATTGAGCCAGGCATTCCTTATCTCACACATATCCGTACTTTCGCTTATAAATGAAAACCTTACAGTTTTTAAAAATTGACATTCTACTAAAAGGTGGTACACAGGTTCTGCATTAAAACTATTCTCATGACAGTAGATACAATAATCATCAACATTCAAACTGCAGGCTTAATTCTTGATTATAAGTCTAGGTATGAACTTATTTATTAACCTCAATTGCGCTATAATTCTAATAAAA